>JACBFG010000011.1:4233905-4299182 GCA_013435955.1 Diaporthe sp. HANT25 | reverse complement strand
CCCCCCCCCCCATCTATCCCGTTTGCCCTCCTCCATCACATCGGCCCGGCCGGGGTGCACGTCTCGCAGCAGATGTGCTCGCACCACACCTTGTTCCCGTCGACGATCATGATGCAACTGCAGCGGCCGTACTCGTTGTAGCTCTTTCCGCACCAGCAGCAGTTCCAGCACCGGTTGCGCTGCTCGAACGGGCAGTTTGGGAGCGGGCACTTGGGCAGCAGCGGGCTGCTCGCCGCCGTCGCCGGGCTGCCCTCGAAGCTGGGCGGCATCGGGTACGCGATCGACTGCGCCGTGAGGTTGCGGCACGGCTTGCGCCTGGAGGACGACGAGGACGAGGACGACGATGACTTGCTGCTGCTCCCCTTCTTGTCCTTGTCCTTGCCCTTGCTGCTGCTGCTGTGGTGGTGCTTCTTGCTGCTGTCCTTCTTCGAGGACTTTGATGAGCCCCCCGAGGATGACGACTTGGACGACTCGGCTGGGGCGTCGGCGCAGTAGACAATGTCTGTCCGCGTGTGCTCGCACGGCAGAGTGTAGGTGATTTGGTGACACATGGTCTCAAGTCTCGTGAACCCTTTGAGGAACTGTAAATCTCCGTGCTTGCCGGTGTTGGAGAGAGGTAGTGTCGATACTGGCGTGCGTGAGAGCTGTGTCACGGCGGTGATGAAATAATCCTAGATGCTCTCTGAGTGGAGATTCGTCCCTGGTGTTCTCTGGTTTCTGTTGCCTGGGGAGGAGCCCTTAAGTATGAAAATTTCCGTCCGTTGAGGTTGCGCTGGAAGTCGCGGGGATGTCTGGGGATTGTTGCCTCTGATCATCTGATGTGATAGGATGCCATCCCAAACCACCAGCCTGGGTATCGACGACAGGGCGATTTATATGTCGTGGTCATACCGGTCAGCTAGCTGAGACCGCCGCTGGGTCTCCGCATATAAGCTTCTTCAGCTCTCGTCGTGTCAT
The DNA here is from genome assembly GCA_013435955.1 of Diaporthe sp. HANT25. Classification (NCBI taxonomy): domain Eukaryota; kingdom Fungi; phylum Ascomycota; class Sordariomycetes; order Diaporthales; family Diaporthaceae; genus Diaporthe; species Diaporthe sp. HANT25. The sequence goes on along the minus strand of JACBFG010000011.1, from coordinate 4,298,225 downwards.
TGCTCGTCAGCGGCTCTCGCTCCCAGCCGGCGTGGGATAGGATCTCAACAAGTGCCAGGGGTGGGCGATCAATAGATGACGAGGGCTCGTCGTCGAGGACCGTCGATGTTTCTCGACGTCTCGTGTCATCGGATTGGCCAAGCCGATTTGGAATTCCTTCTTTCCAGCCGGGCCACTGTTGGACATGACCCGACCGTCTGGGCGTGGACTCGATCCGGCACAAAGGAGAAGAGGTTGCGACGGGATATTGGGGGGAGGGGGTGTGGGGCCACGCGGTGATCTTCGCGGGTGACAGACGCCTCAAGGCGAGGGAAGGGTATTTCCCACGGAGCCGGATCCGTATGGTCGAGGGTTGTACAGAAACATTTTGCTTTCGCTGGTCCCATCTGCTTGGGTGCCTGCCTGCCTACCTGCCCACCTCCCGAGTCCCGCCCCGTGTGGCCCGTACTGTCTAGCCTCTCAGAATTCCCAATGGCTCTCACAGCCTCATCGAATAGTCTATGCGGATACCCCACCCAAGCCGAAGCCACTTGGCTGTGCTGGTGTAGCTCATTGGAATGCCAGGAACATGACCTCGTGTGGCACAAACGCGTGCTGTTCAGCTGACCTCATGCCTTGCCGCACTCCCTTGTAGGACCCTGGCTTGCGAGCTTGCTTTTTTCAGCCCACAGGATCTCGCTTACGAGATCTTGCAGCCCGATGCCGAATCGAAAAAGGAATCCTTCCGATCCCAACAGAGATCGAACAGCCAAGCATGTGCGTAATATCTCCCCCATAGATCTCTAGCCCGCAGATGTGGGCCTTTTGTTTTCCGCAGCAAAAGAAATAAAGAAAAAACAAAACCACAAAGATGGCAACCCAGGGGCAAAGGGGGGAAAAAAAAAAAAAAAAAGGAGGCTCCACCACTGATTGCCTCGTGTGTGCTGCTGGCCCGGCCCGACTCGCTTCAGTTTCCCCAATCGTACACCAGTCCCGAAATAGTCCAAGTGATGCCTCGATAACCGGTAAAACCAAAAGAAGAAAAAGAAAAGGGAAAAGAAAAGAAAACCCACCAAGGAGTCGATACGTCACCGGCCGGGCCCAGCTCTTCCTGCCCCAGACCCGGCGGCCACATCCGGATTGCAACCTAAGCAGCACTTGTGATAACAGAGCGAGTCTGGGCTCTTCTTCATCGGATGGTAGCAGACCGGGTACGTGTTGCCGCCCAAGCCGCACCGGCAGCAGACCCAGAGTCCGTTCAGCTCCTCCAGCCGGCACGCGCCCCGGCTGCACTTCGGGCTGGCCAGGCACCCGCCACTGGCGCACGGGTTGTTGAAGTCGATGCCCAGGCTGCCGCTCTGCTCGTCAAAGTAGGATGTGTCCGCGCAGGCGGACAAGGTCTGGAAGGTCTCGTCGAGCGTGGCGGCCGGGCAGAAGACATAGTGTATGACAAACTCGATGTCCCTCGTGCATGGGGCACTGTGGTGATGATGGAGGTAGTAGTAGATGCACATGGCCACCGTCTTCTCCTGGCAGAGTTGGTGCGACGACGGAGACTGAAGTATTCCAAGGGGGTTGTTGTTGATATTCTGGCGAAAGCGTAGCCTCCCCTGTGGCGCCGGCGAGGTCTCAATCGGAAACCTTGGAGCCCCTGAAAGGTCTCGACCTCGAAGCTTCTCGAGTGGCGTGTCGAGGAGGGGTTGGCGGCGGCGGCGGTGGTGGTGGTGGTGTGTGTGCGTGTGTGTGTGTGTGGCTGAAGCGATATGGCGTGGTCCTCTGATGACTCTGGCGAGTGAGTTCCAAGCTGACAAGAGTGATGCTAGACACTGGTAGGACCGTGAGAGCGGGTGCTTCCGAGGACCTGCATCAAGTCAACGTCTGTTCACGCATACATGGGCAAGAGGGACGTACCTAGCCGAGACAGGGGGAGCTTGCAGGATGGTGGGCCAGTGCAGCTGTCAGATTGAGCAACGGCTGCAAGAGAAGGAGATCTGGTGTGGGAGAGGCTAGGCTGATATTATATATTCTTCAGTCTGGTGACTAGTCTGCCCCCGTGCTGGAAGTGGGATGATTCGGATCAGAGATCAGGAGAGTGCGTGTGCCTGGGCTTGATCCTTTGCTGTAAGAGGCTTTCGGACGAATATATCCTGGGGCAAAAGTCAGCCAGTCTTCCTATATCTTCGAGTGTTGTGCGCCCACGGGCTCAGCTCCTCCTTACTTGCAGTGATTCCGCGTTGGACTTGCTTATTCTTCAGACGTTTTCGACTCACTGCTGAACTTAAAGATGCCATGCACATGGCTCGGACGGTGAGACTCGGTGACTATTTATACGAGAGTCTTCTGAAATATACCATGTCGACGATCGTTTGTATAAGGCCGCCAAAGTACGCTCAAATCCCGTTTTGCCGGTAGGTAAAAGCTCCCCCTCATCCCGCTGGCCTTATTTCGTGGTAGCCATGTGCTCGAGTGGTGCACACTACAACGCCTTCCCGCCACCCTCCCATCCCATCGGTACCAGACTTTTGCCTCTGCTCGCAACATTTCAGAGCCGGGCTGCAATAATTGGCCGCCACTGTCCAACCAGAGTGTCACTGAGGCCTTCTACACGTGGCTTTCTCGTGGTTTGTTGTCCGTTGCGGAACGGTGGGAGGAGGACGAACGCGTGGGATTCTGATGGCCGAACTTCAACATGAGACATCTGGGAGTCACAGGATGTGAGACACCACGAGATTCTCGGGGCTCCAGATGCGCCCTAAAGGTAGCCATTCGAAAAGTCCAAGAGTTGCTAGATCCAGGCAGAACGTAAGCCCCGAAGGCCTGCTCCCAACCTGAAGACGAGGTCCCGGTCAGTCAGGTTGACAAGAGAGACATAGAGAGAGGGAGAAGGGGGGCGGAGGGGGAGAGAGATGAACCTGGGGCGGATTGCAGGTCGCTTCTGGTTAGAGTGCCTGGGTAGTACGTGAAGATGCTGTACCGCCGGGACCTGAAGTGAGGAGGGCTGAACACGCGATGTGGCTTGTGCCATGTAGGCGCCAGGCGCTCCTCCCACATATGCTGCCGCAGCCAGAATCACCCGAGTGGTTCGCAGCCCACCAAGTGTGTGTGCCTCGTAGAGCTTCGGCGTATTTGAAATACACGATGGCAGGTATTGTTGATAGCTTGACAAGATCACACGGTTTCTGGACGAATGTCCCGAAAACGCTCGGAAGAAGTAGGAAGGCCGAACGATGTCGTCACCAAAGGGCAGAAAAAGCAAAAAGAGGCACGTCTCCTGACCCACTGGATATCCAGCGGACTTCGGCGCCAGGCACTCGATGGTCCTCTGGGCACTCGACCATAATCATTGATATGCAAATCATTGCCCAGCGGACCTCGACGGCGCCAAATAGACCCCGGTGATTTTTCCTGATGCTGTTTCTCAACATGCGCGCTGCACGCCTGTCAAAGCGAAGCCGTCCTTTTGCTTCCACCTCGGGAGGATGTGACAGGTCATCCTGTCAACCACGTAGTGCCAAAATGTGCCGTGTGACAAGGAGGTCTTTCGCGAACACGACGCCGGCGGTTGTGCGACGGCCAACAAGCCACGCAACGCCTGTCTGCTTGCGAAGGGGGGGGGCCTTCGAGACTTCGAGAACGCACTTGCGCACGCCTCGTAAGCTTCTCGAAGCCGCGCGGCACCTTCTGCGGTCTCAAAGAAGCTCCTCCGTCTGTGTATTTTGGGGGGCCCTGTCGCGGATACCGGCGGGGACAGATGGAGCCGCGAACACCCTCATGCAGTCCCGGATACCGATGCCATGGGTCCGATTCGATCCTAATCTCGCTGAACGCAGTATCCTGCATATTGGAACGGAGAAGTAACGGTCAATGCATAATTGACAGGTGTAAGACAGGGGCTTCCCATTTGACAGATGAAGTGTGTGTGCGTGTGTGTGCCTATCAAACCTTTACCGGTGCACGTATGTTTAGGGCGCCGGGGATGTTGGTGATGGTGTGGGGGAAGGGGGTTCAGAACCAGATACCCGAGCAGTAGCTCCCTACCAGAAGCTGATGCAAAGAGTAAGGGCTTGGGCCTGGACCCTGGGACCCCAGAAGTCGCACAAAACACTTTGTTCGGCCGAGATGGGTCCATAGGGGACGTCACCGTGCAGTGGACCCCTGAGATACGGTTACACGCGCAATCTCCAGATCACATTGCATTCCAAATCGAGTCCACACCGGCCTCGAGTATTGGGAAATCAGGCCCATTTCGGCGAATTCTGTCTGACAATATCAAGGTGCAGTCGAGAGGCGCCCTTGGTGGGGGTGGAAACGTGATTCGATGAGTTACGGCCAGGGATATATCCGAGGCTGCCACACACGCCGGCATGTCTCGATTGATAGACACAAAGCCGCCAAGTCTTGGAGCCCACATCTCCACAACAATCAACCTGCGGACTTGACGCAGGAAGAAATAGTGGTATATCGGAGACGCCCGGTCGAGAATGCTGATGTATCGAGTCGAGGCCAGGGTGAAGCGTGCCACTGGGATCGTTGACTCCGTGTGATCAGCCACACTGTACCACGCCAACTATCGATAACCTCTCAATGGCATCGGCTGGCGTGTGACGCCCCAGGGGTCTAGAACAAGGTGCATACTGCAGTTCACACTGCAGCAGGCAGAAGCACCTCATCTCACACAATGCGATCAAAGACTCCGGGGAACTCTGTCCGCCTGTGCGTCCCGTCCCATTTTGGCCCAGCGCCAATGCATGTGCCGTAGTTGCTTTTGCTTCACTTTTTTCCTTTTCCACTCTTCCAGCTACCAGCCGCGCCCTCTCATTCGGCCACTCAAGGCTCTTGCATAAGTACGGTGTATCGTGTTCGGAACGTTGTGAGACACCCTGGGTCCGAAAGCTTGTCTCTGACGGGTTCAATCTCTGCAGGTAGATGGATAGTGTCTGGCTGGTAAGGGGGCTGTCTCAGCGCAAGGTCCTCCCAACACGACCTTATCATATACGAGAACCCAGGAGCGATGGCAGCATTCGGGGATTGTCTGGCAATTCCTCCGAATGTCCCTATCGCCCGCCCAACCAAGAACCCGCAGAACCGACTGCATGTTGCAGCTGGGCTTGGGGTTGAGGTCCGACCGAGCTGTGAAGTCAAACTCGGCCCCACAGCCTCGACAACCGTGTAAGATGATTGGTGTCCTCCTCGACCGCACCACCTGGTAGCACAACCAACCCTCACCTGACCGAGCACACCCTCCAACGCCCAAGCATTAGTCTGCTGCCAGAAATCCCAGACGACATTAGCCCAGGCCCCAGAGCATATGCGGCCCCGTTAGGCGAGTTGCGGGCTGCAAAGGACCCAGGGCAAATCATATCATAATGCCCCTGCTGCATTATCTTGCAGGAACAAATTTCTTCGAAGGGAGTACCGCCTGGAGGAGACCATGGGAGCTGTGAGGAGATGGCTAGGTGATTTTACGGTGGTGACTTCGGTATGCATTAGGCCAAGCCATCATCCAGAAAAGCAGCCGTCTCTTGGTCGGGTCAGCTCTCGTGAAGCACCGGCGCTTGCCTCTCTCGCGACAACCCCGACTGTGCGGCTTCCCTCCAGTCTCAGATTGACAGACGCAGCCGAGCCGTGGATCGTCGGCGGTGAGCCAGAAGACGGACGCCCCAGGAGATGGGGATTGGCAGGGATCATCGCTGTCACGCTACTTGGGGCAGCCTTCAGACTTGCTTTTCCCACGGCCATAGTCCGCAAGCCACAGGACCAAATTAGACTAATCATTGCCCCCAGCCTCACCCACGGTGCAGTGCCGAGTGGACCAACATGCAGGGCAGAGCGCTCAAATACGGCTTGCGCAAAGAATAGCGATTCCCATTTGGATGAGCTGGGTACATGTCCTTCAATATACGGATCTTGGCGAGAAAAGGCGAACCCATAGTCGGAGACGCCCGGATCCCACCGACGAGGGACACACGCCTCCGGGACCACCTTGGCTGCGGGCGAGAAGCCGCCTCACCCGTCGGTTCAACAGCGGGCAATCCTGATCATGTCGGCCCCACACTCCGAGGTGACACTTGGATCTGAGGCTGACACGCCGGGTCTTGACACGACACATCTCAGGCCGGCCGAGGTCTCTCGGTAGTGGTTGCGTTCAAGCATAGTCAAGCCTCTTCACGGTGGCTTGCCGGCAGGGCCCATCTAGCCAGACCCATGACCACGCCCTTCGGCAGGGCGGTCTGCAAAGCCGGGGCGTTCCGAGGGGCTGGCACTCTGATGGCAAATGTGGGATGGTCATTCTCTCATTTTTGCTTCGGCTCCTGCGGCATGCTCACAGACGATGAGATACATGCTTATCCCGACCCTCTCCCTGTCAACAGGCTCGAGAAACAATACCTATCCTGTCGATCTCTTTCCGAACTGTTGGACGACCTTGAGAATGTGCAGCAAGTAGTCTTGAGGTTCCATACGACCGCATATTGAAATGATCCGCCAGAGTGAAATTGAACGCGCCGTCCTAACGCCAAGCCCAGAGTCCATGTGGTATTTATGATCGCGCAAAAGAAAAGGCAAAGGTGTGTGCCGCCCAATATGGCAATGACTGACTGTCTATAGAAAAGTAGCGTTCTCGGAGGTTGCCCGCCGATGTTTGACCGCAATGGATCCTGCCCCTAGGCCTTGGGCATAGCAGGCACACAGATTGCACTGCCAACCCGCAACAACTCACAAGTGATCCCCTCGTTGGCCGCCTTTAGCTTCTCGACGTCGATGCCGTGCATGTTGGCGATGCTCCAGCAAGTCTCGCCGCGCTGGATCTGATGTCCGTGGCTGCCGGGCGCGCAGTGTGCCATGTGCTCAGACTTGGCCATCCAGCCGAGGAACCAGAAGACGCCCATCAGGAACAGCGCCAGGATGAAGAAGAAGTTGAGCAGGGGCATCAGCTCGGCGCGCCAGTGCCTCTTCATGGCGTCGTCGGCCCATCTCTGACTCAGGTTATTGCGTGCGGTCGCATGGTCGAGGAAGGGCTGTGCTGCCTCGGTCTCGTCGTAGGGCGGCGGGGCGTCGGCGTCGGCGGCCTCGACGTCGATATTCTCGAGGTTTGACGGGGGCTTGGGGGCGTTGGCGACCTTGGTGAGGTGCCCGTAGCGGGAGCCCGGTGGGCCCTCCCAGAGGCTGCCGTCTGCGTCGCGAAAGGTGTAGACCTGAGTGTCGGCGTCATAGCCGACGCGGACCATGCCTTCAGGGAGGCGCTCCTCGTCGGTGTCGAGTTCTGTGTAGCGGGAGGGCATCGTGGGCTGCTGGTTTGGTCTGTCGGTGTGTCTTTGTTCTCTATGTTCTGATAGATGCGCGGTTGAAGTCGGGACGTGGTTTGAGATTGAGTCGGATTGTGATGCTGCTCAGATGAGGGTTGTTGGAGGGTTGTCGGATGAAGGAACAAAGGAGGCGATGGATGGAGGATAAAAGGAGGTCGATTGGACGTGACGTGACGTTAGTTGGGGTCGGTGGAGCGTTTCAGTTGTGGTCTGCGCCACCGGCCGCCCGACCGACTGCTGCCGCTGCCAGGTGGACAGGCATGACGGGGCCGTTGATTAGTGGGCATTTGCATCATGCAAGAAACTCAGTCCCAAATGAATGGATGTGTGTATTCATCAGGCCTGCATATAGGGTAATTATTAGGCCGTCAGTCTACGTTGACGACAGCCAGCAGTCCATGCTTGCCTCGCCGTTGCGTGTTGCGTCATTGCATCTCCTTCCCAGTCCGTAAACTAGGACCGTAACGTGGATGGACGGTCGACGGTCTGGTCCACCGTTTTGTTTTACGTAGCTGGCAGCCCAGAGACACAGCGAGATAGGTCTATCGAATCAACGGTGATGATGATGCTTGATCTACCTTGGTAGGTAGGTAGTTCGATGGACAGTCATGTTCTGCTCGAGCTTGGATAGCTTAGACTTGCAAGGTAATTTTCTCGAGCCGGCGGTGGTGGCGACGGTAGGATGTGGCGCCGTCGATTGGCAAGGATGGAGGAGGGTATCATTTTTGCTGTTGTGACTGGGGATTTGTTCATGTCTGTGTTTCGGTTCAGGAATATTGGCTTGCATCTCTTTGAGTTTGTCTCATTTCCATCCTCAATCTCTCACACATCAAGGTTCACTGAGCTCGAACCATGGAGCTAGAGTCCAGCCTTCAGTCCGTGGTGCCGCCCGTCCCGAGCCGTTATGAAGCTAACAATGTCTCACCCTATCCCCACGTGCTTCTGTTAGGGTCGGCACACAACCGACATGAAGGGTTCCCGCCCGTCATCTCTCTCGACTGACATGTCTGTACAATGAGGAAGGTGCCTCTCTGTACAAGACGCAGGTGCACTGCCCTCCTGCCTGGGCCAGTGCCTAGGCCAGTGACAGCGCGGCCCCTTCCATTCTGGCCCCAGACGAGCAATATGACAGAGCTATCTGAAACGGATGCCGTTTTCTAACTGGGATTTGTAGACCAGACATGAGCTGTTGCTCCTTCCTTCCTATGACGGTTGCCGTGGGACAGGGATCATAGCTGCAGGCCTGACGTGTGCCTTTTTTTTCTCTCTCTCTTTCAACTTGCCCTGTTTCGCTGGGCTCTGTTTCGTTGGTTGTGAGCTTGGGCTGGGCTGACCTGGCCAAACGTACAATCAGCTTCATTCACAGGTCCTAGACAGCCGATGAGGACAGTCAGGAGAGAGAGAAGCTACCTCTTGGGCACCAACCTATCTGCCAGGTACAGTTCCTGGCTTGGATGTTTGGATGTGGTGAAGTCAGGCCTTCAGGTCACACACGCATCCACGTTTCTGCTGCTGCTGGGTGCCGCTGCCCGTTGCCCCGCCCAACTGCCTCAAATTTTGGGCTCTCCCATCTTATCGTCTCAGTCTGTTCTCCTCCCACCACCACTAGGTAACCAAAGGACTGCGACGGAAGCCTTCAGGGACCTTGAAAGCAGCAGAGAATACAGAAGGGAGTGTTTGAGGTTAATGGTCAACGAAGAAAGGTCAAGCAAGTTCCACATCTCATCATAGGGAGGCTGGATAGGTCCCTGGGCAAGGATTCAACTGCCGACTTCGCCGTGGCCTTTGCCTTCGTCTTCAATGCTTCCCACCACCACGCTCAACGCGCCAACCACGAGCGGCCACACCCAGACGTAGACCGTCCATGATGCTGGCTGACAGGGAAATCGACGCCGCTGTTAACCAGCTGGCCGCCTACCGCAAGGACAACACCCTAGACGACATCCTGGCCCGCTATGAGACCCTGCTGGGCGACTACAAACGCCTCAAGAGCGACTATGAGGAGGAGCGCGAAGCCAGAGAGCGCTGGAAGCAGCAGGCCCGCGGCCAGGAACGGAACCCCTTCGTCCTGGTCCTTGTTGACGCCGACGGCTACGTCTTCAATGATGACCGTAAGCTTCATCCCACCCCACCGGCCTTCTACCAAAACCACATCTCCAGATTTCGCTGACCTTGGTGTCCAGTAATCGTTGCCGGCCAGGAGGGTGGCGCCCGGGCTGCCCAGCTGCTCAACGACACCATCAAGGCCAGTCAGAGGAGGAAGGGCCTGGAGCACTGCGAGACCATGGTCCGCGTCTACGCCAACGTCGCCGGCTTGTCCAAGGCCCTCGCCAAGGCTAACCTCCTGGGCGCCGACAAACGCTCGCTGGCCCCCTTCATCGCAAACTTTAACAGGTCCTACGGCCTGACTGATTTCGTCGACGCCGGAGAGTTCAAGGAGAACGCCGACTTCAAGCTTCGCGAGATGCTCAGGCTCTATGCCGAGAACGCCCAGTGTAAACACATTTATTTTGCAGCCTGCCACGACGCGGGCTATGTCTCGCAGCTGACCGCCTACCGCGGCCACAGCGATCGCTTCACCCTCATCAGAACCTCCGGCCTCCATTTCCATGACGAGTTTACAAAGCTTGGCCTGGGCATCGAAGAGTTGCCTGGTGTATTCCGCCCAACGGGATCCGCAATGGATGCCTTGTTTCCCAAGCCACTGCCAGGGAAGCCTAATGCAGCTCCGCCCCCGCCCAGGAGTCATCCCACAGAGTCGAGAGACATATGCACCTTCCACTCGGTCGGCAGGTGTAAGTACGGCGAGAATTGCAAGAATCTGCACGTTGGCCCCGGGCCCTCGCCCCTCGCCCTCCGACCTTCGAAGCTAAGCCGGTCTTCCTGGCGCAATGGAAGTGAACCTTACGATACCTCCGACTATCCCACACCAGCTAAACCCCATGTCGCTTCTAACCGAAGCTACCTACAGCAGTCCGATCTCTTCGCCCAACTGCCGAAGAGGGACGAAATCCTAGACGGTCATGTCGCCGTCAACGCTTCCCAGCAGCGCCTAGACGCTTACATTCCCGTACCAACCACCGAGTCTGAGAATCGCCTCAAACTCAGGTCCTCGATGCAGCGGCTCTGCAACGCTAAGCATCTGGCCGGTTCTTGTCCCAACCCGCACTGCGAGTACGACCACACCCCGCTCGATGCGGACCTCATTCCCACCCTCGAGTGGCTCGCCAGGTCTCTACCCTGTCCCCGACGCGATAAGTGCCGTAATGCGGCTTGCACCTCCGGCCATCTCTGTCAGAAGCCGGACTGTAAGCTCCGGGGCGGCAAGGGCTTCTGCAGATTCCCGTGGTCTCTGCACTATGATGACCTTGCTGTTGACCATTATGTGGCTGCTATTTTGAACAGGCAGTCTGTTTCACAGCTCGAACGGTCTGCCGCGCCTTCACCGTCCGACCACGCAAAAGAAAACGAAAACGGAAAGCAAGACGAGTATGCAGATGAAGAGGAGGAGGACATTTCTAGCCCTAACGGCGGCATATCAGTAGGCGCATTGTGAAACTCCCGAATCAAATGCATCGGGCAGAAGGGCAGTGACATTTATGTCCACATGAATTAGGCTCAGGCTGCGTGCCGGATAATCCTTGGCGGGTTATCACTTGATCAAGAGTCGTACGATCTGAACCGACAAGTATCCGGGAAGAAACCTCTGGATGGACACCAAAATATCCTGAATTGGCAGCTACTTCCTCGTAGTCTTAAAAGGAGGGTTGATGGACAACGGTCGAAAAAGAAAAGGGGAGATATACTGTAAAGTGGCAGGAGTGAGGCCCAGTCGCTTGGAATGGTGCAAGGAGCTCAACGGCGAAAAAGGACGACATGTTGGAAGCGTAATGACTGACGATGGGGCCCGGTCTTCGCTCGATGAAAAAAAATGCCTAGGTTCCGTCACAACGAGTGTTTTATCGGAACCCGAATCACGCCTGGGACTTCAGGATGATATCGCTTTCGCATATAATGAAAAAAGGGCCTACGTGGCAGGGAATTGTCTCATCATTATCACTAAAAGAAAAAGAAAGAAGCATGGGTTGCTGGGATTTTCTGGGGAGCTTCTCTTAAAAAGCTAACTGCGCGTCGAGTGATCTTCTTGGCCAAGTGGCTCAAGTTTGTTTGTCTATGAACACTTGGGCACAATGATAAGGTGGCACAAGAAGCGTCGGCGCTTTAGGCGGTTGTAAAGATAACGCAGTTCTCAGATTGAATTATGACTGCTATCTGTTCTTCTCGTTTCGTCATCAGAAAATTGTGTGATCCTCACGGACACTCTGCCAGATGGCTTTTGCTATGGGCATTTGCCTTGTCTGCTTCCTCGCAAATGTAATTACGCGCCCAATGTTGGCGTTGCTAATAGCCAGCCTTTAGCCCCTGTACGATCCCGTTGTAGTGAATCGGCATCTTGTTCAGACACTGCCACCAAATCCGTCCTCAATCCTGAGCCTAATCCGTCAGATTCCTTTCAATGGTACCTCCGAGTGGATAGAGGTCCAGGAACATGAGGCTTTGTCCTAGCTTGCGCTCTACCGTACCCCACCTACCTTTAGTCACACCCACCTTTAGTCACAGTTTTGCATACAAATTAAGGATATTTAGATAGCCATAACTTAATTAATTCTCTTTATACACACTTAATTATAGTATTAAAATAATTATAAAAAGCTACTTAATTACTAAATCTAGCTAGGCATTAAATTACATACTTACTATATATTATAATCTACTTTAAAACCTCTAGCTTAAATATAACTTTATTATTTTCTTCTTCCTCTTCTTTAACTTTAACTATAGCAACCTTTTAGCATTTTTAAGGCCTAAAAAGTACTTTTAGGGCTTTTATAGTAAGATTCTTATTACTAATCTTAAATATAATAATAAATTTCTAGTTTAAGTTAAGTATACCCTTTTAGTAATTTATCTTTTCTTAGATTTCTTTTTTAGCCTTAAGGCTAGTATTCTTTCTTTTTAGTAAGGTAACTTATACTTTTAGTAAGTTAATCTTATTAGTAACTCTTTTAGCTTTATACTTAGCTATTTTATTATCTTATAGGTTAAAACTAAGGATATAGTCTCTTATTATATAGTCTTTATTAACCTCTTTAATTAAGGACTTACTTAAAGTATTATTAAAGTTAAAATCTTTATTAAAACTCTTAATTTCTAGCTTAAGGGATCTCTTTAATTATATCTTAAGATACTATAATACCTTTTTATAAGATATAAAGTAAATACTTATATATTTAAATATATTTTTAATTATATATTTAATTATAGCCTTTTAGGCTTTAATAAAATATTTAATAAAGTTAATCTTATTAAAAAGACTTAAATTTATTTAGCTATTAATATTCTTTATTATTTTATTAAATACCTTTTTAAATATACTAAAGATTCTATTATTAAGTAGTTATAAGCTATAAGAAGTATATACTAAAAGCTAGTATAAGTAAATATTATACTTATAGTATATTATTATAAACTTAATACTTTAGTAACTATTATAGCTATTAAGGATTAAAAGAATAGTTTAGGATTTATTATTATTTTATATCTTATTAATTATAGGGATAAAGATATTTTATAGCTATTTAATAGTAATTATATTACTTATTTATTTATTATTTAAGATCTTAAAACCTTATTTAAAAGGTATAATTGCTTAAAATTACTTAGTAAATTATTACTACTAAAGCTACTTTTCTTTAAATATAATATTTAAGGGTAAATAAATACCCTTTATAGTAACTAAGTTTATTACTATAATTAGGACTTAAGTAGTATTAGCTTTAACTACTATAAATTAACCCTTAGTACTTTTAAGTATATATTAACGCAGCTTCTCAGAATGTGAGTTACCTTGTGCAGGTTGCAAGTGGAGATTGAAGGTGGGGAATCTGCTAGGACCTGAAAGTACTGATTGGCTCCAGCCCATGTACCTCTCCGCCCCACACATCTGTCAGAATGTGTCTGAAGGGTCCAAGCCAACCAAGCATTCAGACTCAACTTGCACTCTCCTACTGAAAAGCAGAAGCCGGTCTTTAACGCACTCGCCCAGGCTCTCCAGCATGTTGACCGCACGCGTCCGTAAGGTCCACCTCGCCCTACTGCTATGCCTTGCCATACTTTATAATCTTGGCCAGCTGCTCTGCCACAGTGCTCGGCTGTGCTTTTGTGGGAGACAGCGTTAATAACAACATAGAACCTTTTGTTAGCAGGCAGTAGACATTATTCGGCATGTGGACTATCCATTGAGTTGTTAGAAACCCGCTAGAGTCCCTTGCTATAACTGTGAGCATAAACGCTGTTTTGACAAGCTTAGCATGCCGGCGCCCCGAGCTCATAAGGCCGCCGTAGCCTGCCGCAGGGTCTCGCGATGCGGCACGAGGAGACCATTCACAGAGAAATAGTACCCTGTTGCAATGAACGGTTCTGTTGTGACACCCGATGGGCAAGGTGAGATCTTGATTATACGCCCTAGTATCAGGTTAGACCCGCATAATGTGCATTGAGGGCCTATCGTACTTCAGATTATAATACGCAATGCCTTAAGGGCAACGAACGTGGTGCGGTTGTGAACAATAACACCCTCCCCACTGCTAGCAAGCCACACCTGGTTGGGCATATAACTCCACCTTGTTATATATAGAGACGTAGTGTGTTGATAATGATTTACATGAAAGCGCCCGTGGAGTAACGGCCTCTGGATTTGCAAGCCGAGTCTTGGTGTGAAGTCTCATTTGTTGGCTCCGACTGGTAATTGGTATTCATCTACGTGCTTCTTGATTATATGAATGAAATGGCATTGGGAACTAGAACCTGCATAATCTATGGCTACACTTCTTTCAAAGCCTGCAAATTCTCAAGCCTCGATGATTTCTGAGGCCTTGATAACCCGAGTGAAGTTGAAGACCTTGGTGGGAGGGTTCTGATTGGCAGGTTTGCCCTTTTCGCAAGGTTTGCACTCTTCAGCATGGGAATGCTGGTCTCCCCTTTCCTCGGCCGACCTGGACCTCGCTTCGTGTTCAAACTCAGGTCTGTCAGCGGCTGTCGGGCCGCTACGTGCGCGTGTACTTCCTCAGCCGCGCCAGTCTTCGGGTTTAGATGGCTGAAACGGTCGAGGTTCTCGTGACCGCCGTTGTCCTCCGCCGTACTCTGAAGGCTCGCCTCAGTCGGTGGCTGAGCCTCAGGCAGGGCAGACTCCTCCTGGGCGAAGTCACCGCAATCATCAAGTTGTTCCTCCAAGGCTCGCTGTCTTAGGGCTGCTTGCTGTCTAAGCTTAGCCTCGTGACTTTCGAGCTGTTTGATCAGTGTGTCCCTCTTTCTATCATCAGGGAGCCCTCGGTCACGGCATTCTGATTTGAGGCGGTCGAAAGGCCACAACTTAGAATCATTGAAGTCCTGCAATCCATCGTCAAGCTTGAGTTTTTTGATGAGGACGGTCTTTTTGACGAGAGGAAAACCGCCAGTGAAGACCATGCCACGTCTTTTGCACTCGGCATATAGTGACTCAGCGCTGTACTTGTGATAATCGACGACTCCATTGAAAAGAGCAGGTGTTATTTTGGGAATAGGCTGTTCTGGCTTGGCCGTGGGCTTGGCCGACTCGATTTCACTGAGACTCGTCTGACTCGCACTGTCATCCGGCGCGGCTCTTATTTGAGAGGTACTGTCGATTGGATCCGTCTTGCACTTCTTTGGATTGCTAACCTTCACTGGTTATGTGTTAGAAAAGCCTGGTCCATATGAGCGGAATTTCGTACCTTTGAATCCGAATAGCTCAATGACTTCGGCCTCATCATGAAGATATAGACCATGCGATCGGAAATGGTCAATCGCTCGGCTCTTCTGGAACGGGTGTTGCAAGAAAAATGGCGACGTGCATTCCGGATGAGAGCAGATGATGGTCCAGTCTTGGCTCTCTGGTTCCGGCCACGGAAATACATAGACTCTCTCGTTCTTCAATAGGACCTCGCTTTCGATCCATCGATCGAGCTGAACAATGCGATTCGCACGGGATCGCTGAGCTCGGGTCCCGCTTGACTGGTACTTCTCTAGCCACTTCGACCATGTTGAAACCAGATGTCCGTATCGAAGCTTGACGGAGAGGTTCGAAGCGGCAATGGTCAGGCGATGCAGATCGGGACCGTCATTGTTGACTACAAGCGGTGAGTATCATGAATGCCATGCAACACGAATTTACATACCTCGCCGGCCGTGCTTCTGTATCATTTCCGTGGCACCATTTTTGAAGCCCTCGCGGTGGACTTTGAGGAAGTGGATCAGAGCCGTATCGTCCTGAAAGGGGTCTGTGTGGAAGTGCCGTGCAACAAGATTGTGCTTGCCGGACTCCACGGCTGGTAGCATCAGCCGAGGACACTCGCACTCGATGCAGAACGCAGTGCCTGATTCAGTGCAAGAAATCCATGTGCCCCGCTGGATCGCCTCTTGCACCGTCAACGGGGGAAGCTGTGGT
The DNA here is from genome assembly GCA_013435955.1 of Diaporthe sp. HANT25. NCBI lineage: Eukaryota > Fungi > Ascomycota > Sordariomycetes > Diaporthales > Diaporthaceae > Diaporthe > Diaporthe sp. HANT25. The sequence goes on along the minus strand of JACBFG010000011.1, from coordinate 4,282,418 downwards.
TTCCATTTGATTGCAACTGGCTTCGCAAGAGTGAGCAGGCGGGCGGCATCCCAATTCTCCTCAGGATCATCATGCGATGCACTTTGAGCTTTCGTGTTCGGGCATCCGCTGGTCGTCGCCTCACGTAGCTGTGGCACGGGCTCGCGCTTGACAGCCGTTACGGATGGCTCAGCGGGGAACTGGACACCATTATCCCAGACTTCCTGCATCTCGTCAGACCCGACGATGGTGAATTTCTCGAAACCATACCCGGTATAGACGCGGATCTCGAAGTTCGCTGGGTCCTGGAGTCGCTGTTGCGACAGCATTTTCATGGCCAGACGTTCCGCCTCCGCCGTGTGGCCGGCAGATCTCAGCTGCACGACTGCGCGGTGTGCAGTCTCGATCAGTCCTTGGAACTCGTTGAAATGGGTCTTCCAATCCTCGATTACCCGGTCGCGCAGGTCGCAGCTCCAAAGAAACCTCTTTCCATTGAGCTCCAGAAGTCCCTTCTCGACACTAAGGGCCAACTCGGCCGCTGATTCAGTCTCGCCGGAGGATGTCATCGTGCATATTCGCGAGAATTGACTCCGTATATATCACGTTGATGATATCTGGACTCGGATTGCGCCAGTGGTTGAGAACGGATTTCGCGGGGCGCGATTTGTAGACACGCTCGAGCGTGCCGCCTGAAAACCGGGGCCGGGTCCGGATGGGATATATAGATGGGGCCAGAGACGCCCGGTCTGCATTCTGAAGAAATGAGAGCGATCTTTTCTGTCGTTTTTTTAATGTGACAAACCGATATACTCGTCCACTTTTACCTGCGGGCTGCCGAGTTCTGCACGTCTGATACGCCGAGATGTTAAGCGAGAACCTTGCGCGTAGGACTCCACACCGCGTCGTGGAGTAAACAAAGACGATCGTCTCGAGGCGCCCGGGACAGTTATCAGAAGGAAGAACTTGCGTGCACCGAAGAGTGAAAATTGCAAGCTCAATCTGCGTCACATACCGACCTCTGGCCCGCGGGAACAACTCATCATGCCACCACGTCGGAAGCCAACAAAGAGAAAACCCAAGCCATGGTCCGTGCAGAGCTGTTGTACTATCCGGTGTGTTTCTCCATGCTAACTTCCTATCCAGCGCTCTGGGCCAGGACTTTGGATCATCAACTTCCAAAATAACGTTGGGTTTCCAGAATCTGGAACATTATGAAACCTCCCTGGGTGCAGTCCCGCATGAGACATTTCATATTGCCCGCGTGCCACTCCGGTCAACCGGAAATAACACAGAAGACCCGGAACGATTCAATCTCGGCAGCAACCAGAGTACCCAACAGTTTGAATTTGCTGCTTTCATAGCAGTGAACGAACGCGATGGAGAGAGAGAGCTCATCGTGGGCAGAGGCGCCTTGTTGAAGGACCTGGTCATCCCGTGCAAAACTATCTTCGTGTGGCTTGCAGGCATCCATGACGAAGATGTCCTGTTCGGGCTACCGGGGGGTGAAGAGCTGCGGACGTGTCTCGACGAAGAGATTTTTGACCAGGACGACGTGGAGCTCGCAATACTAAAACACCTCGCTCTACTTCGTGATATGGCACTCCAAGAAGCAGCGAGCCGTGGCCTCGTCATCACCGAGATCATAATGAGCTATCCAAATTACCTCTGTGAGCGGCAGGCGGAGAAAGACCCTGACAAGAAGTACTACAATCTGGATAGGTATCGGACATTCTACCTGTCCTTGATGCGTCAGGTCTGGTCAGAGTATCCTGACATGGTCTATGAGCTTATCAGTGAAGGGTATAGCGCCTCTCTTTATGTATGTGAACCCTTTGATGACGACAATAATACGCTGGACAGGACGAAATTGTGGGCAGAGGTGAGGCACTTGATGAGGACTGTGAGGAATAACAGCAGGGAATCCAGTGGAGATTCGAGTGGTGAAGAAGGTGAAGAAGGGAAGTCGAGATATGTGAAAACCTTCGTTGTGGACACAGGCGCCAGCAGTGCGGTATGTGGTTCGCAATCATCCGAGGGTGGTTTACTTACTTACGTGCTGGGTAGGGATTCCAATATCAGGAAGTCTTCTTTGACGAAGACGATGAACTCATAGGCAGCCAAGCCCAGAAGGTTCTAGTTGAAGGTGTGTACAGGCCACGAACGTCTCGGAGCGTGTGCTTACCCGATAATAGGCACGACTGGTGGCAGTCATCTCACGAACCAGGAAGTCAGACGGTTCATCGAAGAGGACCTGAAGACACGATCTGAGGTGCAGCCAAGCTACGCGGCAGAGCTTCTTGACTGCTACGAGCAGACGAAGCATCTCATGGACCCCCAGAGGAACCACTCGATACACACCTTGGATGGACGGATCACCATTGTCATTCCGGCCGCGGCTCTCCAGAGGATCTTCGACTTTGCGTTCAACGGCGGGATCTTGTTGCTCGAGCAAGAGATAGACCGCGTTGCTTCCGATGGTGAGAGCTTCATACTGATCTTCTGCGGTGGCAGTTACATGAATGCAGGTCTTCGCCGGAGTGTCAGGGCCCGTGTCACCCAGTGCCAGCAGAGGGCTCGGGAGAAGCACTCCGATATCGAGATCCGATGCTTGTTCCTGGCGGACTACGATACGGCCCCTCGATCAGCGGTGGCTAGTGGAGCTGCTCTGGCCGCGCTGCGCAGGCCTCCCGTAGACGACCTCATGCGCGGGTCGGCTATAGGAATACAGACAGCACGCGAGGCGAATAACGACAGGGATGTGGCCGATGGCGACGTGGACCAGTGGGACAAAGAGCTGACCGCGGACTTCTTGTTCAGCAAGGTTCGTCTGAGTCTCACGTATCATATTGCTGGCCATAGCTGCGGTGAAGCGTCTACGTGTTCTGATTAGCAAGCAGGGATGTGAAACGCTGCCTTACATCGACTACAACCTCACACGAGCCAACAAGAAGCGTGAGCACATACAGTTCCGACTGGTTTGCGATCCGAATTACTACCCAGCAGATGATCCCGGCCCGGAGAAAGTTTCAGCGCAAGAACGCTGGTGTGGAGTTACTGGCCTTGGGCGAGCCACCGGCACCACATCCCAGTGGCGGCGCCTAATCATTGAAGGGCCTCAAGATCACATGAATGTGCCTGCGTGTACATATGATCTCGGCTTCAAGGTCGATGCGAGATTTCTCCCCCCTGGTATTGTCCGTTTTCGCTTCCTAGGTCAGACCGCAGAGGCCCTGAGAGATCGGAGAGCGTACCTTGGAGCGGCTGAGACAAAGATGGAGATTGATCTCCTGTGCACGCGGGTGTTGAATGGCCGAGAAGCGCACCATTCGCGCAACACGAAATGGCGACTGAGCATCAAGTCCGACGTGGGTGCCAAATTTCTCGCCGTCGACAGTATGCAGTCGGTGCCTGCCAGGTGTTCCGGGCGTTGCCGACAGGACCTTGTTGGCCCCATCAAAGTATGCAGGCAGTGTGAGCATTTTGTTCTCTGTACTGCATGCTTTCAAGATGAGAACCTGGAGCATCCAGCTGGGCATATCTTTGACGAATCCGTCTGGTAGCGTTCGCAGGGCCCAGTTGAGCAAGCTCCACCACTCCCCTGATATGCAAGACATAAGCACGTGTTGTGAAGCAACTTCAATAGCATTTCTGGATACGGCGCAAAGGACCTGAGAGGAAGCATTTCAACGATGGTTATGAAGCACTGAGATGATTGACATGTATGTTGCTCTCCGACCCACCCGCACACTCTCCAACTTGATTCCTTGCTAATCTTGAGACGCACCAGGGCCCTGAGACATGCGCAAATATTCTCTTTGAGTAGGGATGACAATCTCGAAATTTACCGACTGATGCCTGTGTTTCCTGCCTGCACCCTGTCGAGTCAGCACTGAAGCGCCGGAGCTTATGTCCTGACGGTCTGGCTGTGTGCTAGGTCTTGCACTACGGGTGGCCCGGCGCTGGGTCCGGCTAGAGCTGGACTCCTTGCTCGACGTTGCGGGGCTCAAGGTGTTGGCCGATGTAGTGTACCTGGCACGCTTTGAAGGGCTAGGCGTTGCTGGGGGGCTGTCTTGGGCGAAGGTCTCGTCGATGTCGCTACAGGTATCGCCATTGGGATGGACGAAGTGCACTGGTTCGATTTGACCCGCGGAGCTGTTGGTCGATCCAGCATACCTGGGACGCTTTGAAGAGCTGGGTGTTGCTGAGGGGCTGAGTTGGCCGAATACATTGTGAACATCGACCCAGGTACTGTTATTGGGATGGACGAGGTGCATTGGTTCAATGCGGCCCGCGGGGTCGCCACAAACCTTGCGGGAGCCCTTGCGCTGGGACTGATCGGTAGAAGGCGAGCCCTGAAGCAGCATGGGCGAGGATCGAATGGGCGACGTTGGCGAGCGGGGACCGCCGTACTGAGGATTCTCAGAAATGTGTTCCATGAGTGATCGAAGCGTCGGCCCGCCGAGTAGCGCAGCCAGAGCATCCAAGCCGGACCTGTCTTTTCCAGAGCTTGTGTCGTCTCGCTCCAGGCTTCTAGAGCCACGGTTGAGGGCGGCCAGAGCTCCCAAGCCGGCGCTGTCTTTGCCAGAGCTTGTGTCGTCTCGCCCCGGGATTCTGGAGCCACAGCTAGGCGCGCCGATACCATCGCTACCAGACTCAAATCCATGCTCAGAGTAGCTCTCGATGTCCATGTCATAGTCACTGCTGCCCTCGGAGTCGCTGTCTGTGCTATCCTCGGACTCGCTGTCAAGTTCGTCATCCATGTCGGTTCCGTTTTCTTCATCACCTGGGTTGACAAGAGGCCCAAGTAGATCTTCAATTGATGGTTCCTCACAGGTAGCGCCGCCAGATTCGACGGACGGCACTACTGTCACCGGTGGGTTGGCGTTGACGGGCTGGGCACCCGATAATTTGGCCATAGCCGATTGGGTACCCAATGAGTTGGCCATCGCAGGTTGAGCGCCGGATGAGTTGGACTTCACGGGCTGGCCACCTGATGAATTGGCCATGGCGGATTGAGCACCATCTGTGAAGATGGGAGGCCTGTATGCAGGAACGAATCGCTTCTTATACGGGAGGTCTTTGACGTCTTCTGCATGCCAAATGTCTGGGATGGGTGTTGTTTGCCGCTGGCAATCGTCACTAGGTGTGTCTGAGAAGGACTTTGAACAAGACAAGGTAACTCACGATCTGGCGGAGGGGCGCAGGGAACTCCGGCGGAGCGCGGCGAGAATGCTTCGTGCCAGGCATGGCCTTCGGCCGTGGCTCCGACGTGTAGCAGGTGTACTTCCCAGACTTGTAGAAGAACACCGCAACCTTCTCCCCCGACGCCCTGTGAACCTGGTCAGCCTTTCGCAAGACTGTGTGTCTCAGCCTGCGCATTTTCTGAGGTTTTGGATCCCTCTTCTTTCGGATAGCTGTCATGGTCGGTGGTGATTTCGAGCACGGTCACAGGATGTAGGGAGAAGAGAGAGCTGAGACCTGAACGCTCACATGGCAGTGAAAATCCAGCTTATATTTTTCTATCCTCGCAGGCCGACCACCGGAGCCCCCAGCAGCATCAGATCGGCGTGGGTCTCGAGCCGCTGCTTCCTCACATGTCTCGTGCATAACATCATCGACAGGAGCCCGGGCAGGTTTCCTCGTCCACACATCCGAGCCTGGCGAGCGCGCTCTCTACTCTGCTCTCGGCTTAGTGTCCTGCCACCGCCACAGACAGCACGCAGTACACAAGTGCGTTCGAGCGGTTTGACGCAGACACCACCGTTTGTAGCAAGAGTCAAGCCAGAATGACAGCATGGTGGTAGATCATCGACGTCGAATTCGGTCTGGCGAGGTGACAGCTGCTATCACGCAGGCAAACATATGCATGCGGTTCAGACCCGGCATCCGAAGCGCCGCTGCCGACCTGCCCAGCCATCCGTCTGATAAAACACACCGAAGTGGTCAGCATTGGCAAGTAATGATCATTTGCTTCTGTCTGATGGTGAGGCTCAAAGCTGGCGCAATATCTATTGCGATGTGACAACCTGGAGTGAGGCGGTGATTAGCAGGTTTTCCCTGTCTGCTCATTCAGTGCGGGCCAGGGTAGACTCACCTGTCCCTCGCAGGGGTCGGGGCTGCCAAGGTGCATGCGTCCCATGCTGGGAGAGCAAACAGTCGTGCAGGTGCTAGCATTAAGGTCATGCATGGCTAGGCCTACCTCGACCTAGTCAGATGCAGTGGGATGCACGGCCAGGGGCCGGGTGTAGATGTGAGCAGTCGATACTCGCAGGTCGCTCTTGGCCGGCGCCTGGCCCGCCGCAACACTGTCGGCGCGCTGGTCTGGTCTCAATGCGTCAGAGCATGATAGTCAGGGGAGAGGGCTGGCAGGGCCACTCCACAACGTGGCCAATGTCACAGCGTATCGCCTCGAAGGGCCTGTCAGTGAGCACCTAATTCTGGAATGGATTCGCTCCTGGACAAGCCCACGCCCTCCCAGGGGAGGTGACGCTGGCCAGCCAGGAGCCCAGCACTATTGAAGCCCAGCAGATTGCAGCATTGTGGAAGCCTGGCCGACCGCAGCACTAAGGAGGCCTGGCAGACTGCCCCGCGCTGCTGCGCGACTGCGAGCGAGTCCGGCGGGAAGAGCCCCGGGACATCGAGCGCGTCCGTCTTCGCTCTGGCAGCTTGTTGCTTGCAGCCTGCTCGCGGGCGCAGTGGTACGCCTTGTCAGACTCGGATAATTTCAGCTTAGACCTCTTGTGCCTCTGGCCATCACTGTCATCATCATCCTCAGCATTGTCATCCTCGCGACCGTCCTCGCGAACGTCCTCGTCAACGTCCCACCGCACCTTACGCTTAGCAGGGCGTCGCGCGCTTGACTGGCGGGCCTGCTTCTGCCTCAGATCCCATGCATCCTTTTCGTCTTGGAACTGCTCGGCTTCCCTGAGGAACCTGGACAGCTGGCGAGCAGATATCGTGATAGGATGCTGTTTGACCCTCACGAGCTGCCGAGGGCGCAGTTGTGCCAGAGTTGCATCAGGTATGAAGTCCGACAGAAACAGGTGCAGATCACCGTCTCCCTCCACTGGCAAACCCCGAGCATCCCGAAAGACCTGGTCGTGATGGACACGCTCTGGCCCACGGTAGAGGCAGAAGAGCGCCGATCGGTCGACTGAAACGGCTGTACCGGATGCAGCGCCCCGCCTCTTCCCCGGCGGCACATACGGTACATCAATAGTAAGGACAGTCTTGACCTCCCCATCGGTGTCCTCGTAATAGTCTTTTGCAACCTGTTGTAGGCTTCGAGCGGTTTGAGTGAAGCCGACTTCAATGACGCACGGTGGCGGAAACTTCTTGTTGTATATGAGCTGCCCGTCGGGTGACTTCTTGTCCCGTCCTGCCTTGTCGTACAATTTGACGTCTATGTGCCTATACGAGTGTATCCTGGACGCTAGTCGAGACAGTATATCGTCCGAATCGTCGTCGGAACCGTCGTCGGGCAGACCCTCATCTGCGTCGAGGGAGGAGTCGGACTCGGATGCGTCGGGCTGGGGGGAAAGCTTGCGCAGCTGTGATTCGATCGCCTTGCAGATGACTTCTTGCATGTGGTCATGGAGGGCAGACCTGTGAAAGGGCCGATTTAGCAAACCTTTTTGTCCGTAGGACACCACTCAACACTGTCACTGGGAAGGGATCTTACGCCATCAGGCGGAGGACAAGCTCAGACCGCTCCGAATTGTAATCGTAGCGGATCTTGTTCTCGAAGTACTCAAGCAGCCCTTCCTCCTCTAGCCGTCCGCGCAGGTCGTCGAACTGCGTTGGCGGGATGGTCAGGACATGCCACTCGGGGCACAGCAGGTCATCTAACGGTCTGCCCTGCTGGCACGACTTGATGATCTCGAATGCCGTTTCAAGGTCGGTGCGTGGTCGAGGCAGAGAGAATGATGACGGCGGAGAAAGGTCTCCCTCTGGTGCCTGCAGCCGTCGTCTCCGTCGCGACGGCTTGCTCCCCTCCGCGTCGCAGTCGGACGTGCCAGGGCTGGTGGTGAGAGGAGGAGAAGGCACGAACACGTCTGCAGGGAGATGGCCTTGGGGACCCATAGTCAAGCAGGTGCTTGGATTGAACGATGGCGGCCGCGTTGGGGTCTGGATGATTGAGGAGGACGATGGGAATCATTTCATCCAGATGGGCAGACAGTGACATGCGTCGCCAAGTAGGTGCGGCAACCCACATGAATGCCCAGCGGCAACAGGGGTCCGTCCCGCTTCGATCGGCCCCAAGCGGCCAGTGGTGGGTCAACTAAAAGCGGGGCCGCTGCAGGCAGACCAGACGGTACTTCGGAAGACATACCACACTGAACACAGGGGTCCTGGACAGTTTGCTACAGGTACCGGCGCACTTGTATTTCATTGATTGGAACTTCGATGTATGTCATGGGATCCACCCCCCATGCTATTTCGACAATGCCAGGCAGCCTACGCACAAGACTGACTAAACCTTCTTTGAATGACTGTTGATGCCATGGACAAGCTGCGCATGGTTCCGCAACTGCTTCTCGTTCTTGAACCTGACCTTGGGAATGCATATCGGACACGGGTCCAGGCGATCCGGGTTGAAGAACTGAAGATGACAGGTGTTGAAGTGCCGGGCCAGGTTGGGCGGCGAGCTGAACGCACAGCAGAGCTTGGTGATGTTGGGGTCGAGCGCGGGCAGGTCGATGGCCTGGGCAACACAGATATAACAATACTTCAGCTTCTGGCCTTGATATTCCACGGTGACTGACTTGCGCAGGCGTGCAACCATGGCCTCCCGGGATTCCGCCTTGCCCTTGCCCTTTGCCGGCTGCGTCAACGCCGTCGCCGTCGAACATGCCTGTTGCTTCTCGGTGAACCTGGTCACCAAGGGCTCCTGTACGCCACAGTACGCAATCGCAGCCTCGATGGCCTTTGTACGGCGCTGCATCTGGCCCTCAAGCGTGGTCACCATCGGCTGAGACAGCGCGTCGAGCAAGGCCTGTTGGGCCGCGCTCATCGGGCGCTCCTTGTGGTGATGATCGCGCTGGACGGTGGTCGGCGTGTACTCGTGCCCCGCGATCTGCTGCAAGATGTCGTCCACGGCCTGTTGTTCGGTCCACTCCCTCCCAGTAAGCTGTTTGGTGGCAGCGTACTGGAGGCGTTTGAGCGTTGCCATCAGTGCACGCCGGGCGGCTGGGTAGTCGGGCGTGCCCTTTAGCTTCTCGGCACGGGCTTTGTAGAACTGGAATTCGGGGTGGCCCTTGAGTGCTTCGGCCTGCTCTGGCGTCAGGCCCAACGGGCGCCGCGCGCTCCTACGGTAGCCAAAGCTCGCGGCCTCGCGGACGATGTCTTGCTGCGGCTGCAGGCCACGCTGGAGCGCCCACAGGTCGAAGGTGATGTTACGGTTCAGGTAGCTCTTCTGGAACGTGTCGGAATTCGGAGCGTGGTCCATTACGAGGTTCTGCAGCTCACTACTGATGTTCACTGTGACAAGTCAGATGCGTCCCATGCTCCCCGAGGGTAATTGACCCATCCGCACTCATGCGGTGATACAACAGAGCAGGGAAAGTACGCACCGGACTCATTCATGTTGTTCCCTGCCATATAGCGCAGGGTGTATGCTGTCGCGTTGTTCTCCCAGCCCAAGATCTTGCCGATCCTGACGAACGTCTTGTGCATCGCATGCCCGGTGATACGCTTCTCAGAAAGGGTCCAGCCACCAGCGTTTCTCTCTGTGCCAAGAAAGAGGTACTGGTCATACAGCTCCCTCTTGAGCGGGAGGGGCAGCTGTTTTTCTTTCTCAAGCACCTAGGGGGTCTCAATTTCAGTGTCTGCCACCGCGGCCGTGCATTCATGGGAAGCACACCTGTAGCCCGGCAAGCATGCTGGGGTTATCGTTCAGCCTGTCAACCCGGAATGCGCGTCTGCGAAACAGGATCGCCAGTAGAAACACGTGGGGGCTCAGCATGAGGCTGGGGTCGTAGATGACCTCGGGGACGATGAAGGTTTTGCTGTGAGAATTAGCATGCGGTCGAGAGCGGTCACTGGTAGGGCGGTCTCACATTCCTTTCCTGCCGCGGTATGACTTGGTCTTCTCAAGTCGTAGGTAGATGATCAACTGGACCGGGCCCTCCTTTGGCCGGTGCAAAGCAAGTTGGATGTCGCGAAGTTGAATGCTCAGGATCGAGTCTGGCCGGCTCCCAGCGGGCGCGAGGAGGAGCAAATACAACACCGACAGAATACGTTGTTCGCCGACCTTGAAGTTCTTTTCCGTCGTGTTGAGAGTAGTCTCGATCTGCAGTTTCAGATCATCCAGGGTCATAGGCCGGTTATCCTTCTTCTCGCTGGACAAGTTGAAGGTTGTGTTGCAATGCTCAAGAAGCTGCGCGCAGGTTAGCAGTGGAAGAGTCATCTGGGCACGAGTTCATACTGGGGCACCAAGGAACATTGACTCACGTTTGTAACAGCAGACTTCTCCAGTCGATAGTAAGGATCCACCAGCATCTCCCTCCGGTAGACGAGAGTGAAGTTGTTTCGGAACGTCTGCAGGGACCTTGTGACCTTCGTCATCCGCTTCTTTCTCCCGTCCTGGCCCCTTTCCTGATAGAGGTGAAATTCAAAGAAAGACTGCAACATCGCCAGGTCGATCTTCCTCATACTACGTCTCCACGGTTGTTCAAGCACCACGCGGCAGAACCTACATATCAAGTTAGCGAGCTGTTTAGCACAGAGAAAAAGGTTACGCACATGCGCCATTCGTAAAGTACACGGTCCAGTGCACTCTCCGTTCTGTGCGAGAGGTTTCTTCGCTGAAAGTCCTTGGCGTTGAACCTTTGCATCTTCTCCCTGAAGAACTCGGGCGGCATACGATTCCCATTGTACAACTTGCTGATGTGGTCCTCGTTCAAGATGCCGTTTGAGACCAGATGATCCGCCTTCGGACTGACTGGCAAGATTTCATGGTCCGAGACCTCTCCCTCTGACAAGTCCGAGATCTCGACCTCTGATAAATCTGGGATGTCTTCGACCTCATCTTGAGGCGTCTCGTCCTCGTCCAGGTCCATCTCGGACTGGTTACCCTCGGAGCTCCCCTCAACTGACGAGCAATCATCGGCATTGTCAGACCCAACGTATTCTGAGCCTGAGTCCTCGTCATCGCGCTCCTTTGGCCACGGCATGATGGGCAGGAACCAAGCAAAGATACTGTCCTGAGACAGTTGGCCTCGTCAACGGCCAAGGAGGTGATGAGGAGATGGTGTTGAATTTTGAACTGGAGATAGTGTGAATTTCCACCGCTAGCACAACCTGATTGTTCACGGCTTCCATCTGCGCCAACCAGAACAATGCAGTCACAGCCGAGCAAACAATGCTGCATGTGTTCGGACGCAGCCGAGCCCGTGTTGACAGGTCCGGGCGAGCATCCACACGCCGGCTGTTTCCAAGGTTGTATTGCATCGGGGCTACCTCCCACCTTGGTAAAGCCCCACTGCAAGCCACCTGTCAGACTACGGGCGGGCAGACCTGTCCCCTTTCTTTTGCTCTTGGGAGACGTCTGGACAACCGGTCCAGGGGATGTGATCGAACTAGACGATTCCAAAGAAGCGATGCATTTTAGATACCTGGGTAGTACCATGGTACATGAGGTAGCGCAGCAGAGAGGAGCGTCGCTGTACTGAAGAGCACTCTTCCCCTGTTCCTCTTTCCCTTTTCTCCAACCTCTATGCACGTCATCAAATGGATGACATGATTTGTCCCACATCCCTGTCTGAAGTGTCGTGGTTGAGATCACGTCTCCCCGGCAGCGGCGCGTAGCCATTTATCTCATCAGCAACATTATGAAGCTCTCGCCCTCTTAGCATGTTTGCGCAGGATCGCAGCTGGAGTCCAAACTCCATGGCACAGCGGCTTCAGAGAGCAACGCGGACGAGAAAGCCAAAGAACGCCGCCCCCGTCGATGCCGGACCCTCTCAGGCCCCGCCCGATCCGCAATCCGCCCCTCCTCTCCCGAATTCGAGCCATGCCTTACCCGTCGTGCCTGAGGAGCCGGCCCCCGCGCCCGAGTCCGGGGGAAGAGCTGTCGACGGCGGTGAGAGGCGAACCTCTACCTACTCCCCCATTCGTCTCCGTCGGCGGGGGTCTAGCGACACGAGCTCAACCGACTCCCTCTTGTCCACGGGACGCCGAGGCCGCCGTCTCGACAACGGCTGGCCGATCCCCTCGAGCAGCACCGAGCGAAGTCCTTCGTATAGCTCCAGCGGCAGTGTAATCAGTCTCGGAAAGAGACTTGGGAGCACGAGGCCCGTCGATATAGCCAGAGCCGCAAGGAGGAGGGTCTCCGACAGCCCACACACGTCGAATCCTGATTCCGGGGCAAGCCAGAGCGACAGTTCGAGCCTGAGCAGTGCGCCTCGACGTTCACGCCTTATCAGCGGCACTCGAACCAACGGTGTCATGACCTCGATAGAAGAAGAAGATGACGAAGATCTGAGCACCGACCTGGCGTGCGACTTCTGCGGTTCCAATCTTGCTGGCGGCATGAGACATGAGTGCCGGGATTGCCCATTCCGCCTCTGCTCTGTGTGTATCGACAATGTGCAAATCACACATCCAGGCCACAGTAGTCTGCACAGGAGTAAGCTACGCTCCGGGCTCGACGTACAGGGCACAGGGTCGCCCAGAGGCTCCCACGACATAGGAGGATCGGCAGACCGTATAATTTGTGAGGTCTGCGAAGAAGAGCTGGTTCATGTGCGGTACGAGTGCCAGCAGTGCCCTAATACCAACCTGTGTGAAGAGCACCGCGACTGGCACATATCCGGCCATACTTTGATACTTGTTGATCCGCCGCCGGCAACACGTTCAAGCCCCAGCAGACATGCGCCCAGTTTGAAAAAGCGAGCTCGTGGGCCTCGACAGATGCGCGCAGGTGCTGGTACTCAGAATAATACACATCGTCGCAGTCGGAGCCAGAGCGACACGGGAAGGCATCCGCGAGGTCATGACGAAGAAGTAAGGGATGGGCTCGACGATGAGGCGGATGGGGACGCCTCTGATGGTGAGCCCCCCTGGGAGGAGATCGATGGCCCAGAGGATGACGATACATGGGACGGCTTCAGCAATGACAGTGGGAGCAGCGACGACGATCGAGACGGCGCGGGCCAGCCCGGCGGTAGTCTGCCGGACCCATCTTACTTCACCCTGACCCTGCCCGTTGAAGGACAGATGTACTTCCGTACGTGGGCAGAAGCTATACTCAAGCAACTGCCCAAATCTGGGGCCGGGGCCACGAGGTCATCAAAGCGAAGGCCATGGCGTCCTGAAGACAAGGAAAAATTGCAGAAGCTCAAGACAGAGGGGCGTAGCAACGAGGAGATCGCAGCCGCCATGGGCCGTAGTGTGGGTGCTGTTGCGCAGCAGTGGAGGAAGCAGGGATAGCCCAGGCACGAGTACATATGCGAGAATACTGCTGAGGCTGAACTCAAATCGCTCCACCCGTGGCACACCCTGCTAAGCAGGGTTTCCTTGTCGATGTAGTGGTATTCAGTCTGCATTAGCCCATTCACAGCTTAGTAAGTATCTAAGTACCTGCTTCCACCTGTGCTAGGTGATGAAAGCTGCAGGTCTGTCTTGAATATGGACTATTTGGTGCGGTGCCGGATCTCTACATCGTACTGAGGCCGTCAAACGTCAGACCATATTTGGTATTCCCAGTACCGGGCGGGGTGTGCACCGTCCAGGAAATCACTGGAAATACGAGCTTCTCATTGGGCCAGGAAATAAAACTTGACCTGCAGCATCAATCGCACGTGAAGAGTAAAGCGTGTTCAGAAGTTTCCCCGCAGCACTTGATGCATCGCCTAATAAAACGGGAGCCGATGTATAAATGATAGAGGCGGTCATTTTTCGTAATGTCCAACCCGTCCTCGGCATTTCACCTCACGTACACAGCCATCTGTCTTACGCCTGCTCACTCCGGAGTCAAGATGGCCAGTGGACGCAGATCCTCGAAGGACTGGCTCCCACCCGCCCGGTCTGCATTGCTCATGCCCAACTCCAGGATCGGGCCTTTCGTGGAGTCCAAGATGGACCGCCATTGGTTTCTCTGCTTCGCCAATTCAATATATGAAGACCAGAACGGTCATTCTCAGGGTGCAATGGTGGCCAAAGTCTACGCCTTCCTCCATGACTTCATGCCGCATGGGTTCACGGGGAAGTGGTCCCACATCAAGGGGAACGTTGTGATGGAGACTTTGCTATGCCACACAAAGGACTTTTCTGTGACACGGCACAAGGCTACCCAGGGTGCCCCGGCAGCGTTCGAGAGCATCGAGGAATGGAAGAAAAAGGGGAGCAACTGGAAAGAAGCTGCCAAGCAGGCTGGGCTCGACAGCAACAAGAGAAACAAGTCTGATGGCAGTGCTAGTGCGAAGAAGAAGAAGAAGTCGTCTCCTATTCTCTACACGCCTGCGGGTCTGGCGGTACTTCTCATCCTTTCTTACCCCGACCCGAAATACCGAGAGTGGATTGGACGTTTAGAAATCGAGTGGATGATGACCCGGCGGCCAGATCAGCCCCTCTCGGTCCGCAAGGGCTTCTGGAAGGGTATCACGGATGAGAATCTTCTCATGTTCCAGCAAGAAGAGCCTCGGTACTCCGAGGTCCCACTCCTCGCTGACTATGACCGGCTCTTTGGCGAGGACTTCTACGCCGCCTGCAAGGACATCCGGCCATTTTTACCCTCCTGGGCGGGTGAGCTGTCCCTGACGGGGCAACAGTCCGAGTCCGATCACCTTTCGGAGAGCGACTCGTCCCTGAGTGAACTCGATGAGTCCATTGCCTCAGGTGGCATCGCTCCGGCCCATGACTCCAAAGACGATAGCGTCTTGGGCGCCCTCCTCCGATCCGACACCGCACCTGCCACCGATGTGCTCCGGGGCTGGTTGAGGGAGCAGTTGGACAGTGAGGACGAGGTCCTACGGTTCTGGTGTGACTCATGGTCCGACAAGATGGGACAGGCCTCTCACTATGAGGAACAGCTGATCATCCAGTCTCTGTTTCAACAGAGCCTCCGCAGGCTGCATGATCTTGCTACCTCGCCGCTCGAGTGTGATTCCTCTGCCCAGTCATACATGCTTCTGGATGTGGAGGATGGGAAGACTCTTGAGCCCGGCATTTCTGCTGAGGACGAAATTGTGCGCCGGATGCGAGCGATCCCCCTCTATAAGCCCCGTTACGAGGCTGAAGACAAATTGATCAAGCTCCTGCCGGAGAAGGATCAGAGCCCTGCTCGCCTGGCATTCGCTGGGCAGATCCATTTTTTCGTCAACCTCTTCAAAGATCAACGATTCAGCAAGCATGTCAAGGACGCTATCAAGTTCGATACCCTCCGCACCGACGCCCTCCTCCAAGCCGCAGATTCACGTGGTGACAGAGGCGCAGAGAGTCACGAGACAGACCAGGTTAGCAGCTTGATATCGGAGCTCAAGTTGACGAAGTGGCAATTGCGTTTGTTGGGCGTCCCACAACGAAGCATACCCGAGGTTCTCACGAGCTGGCAACATCACGTCTACCGCCGGAGGTCCGGAGATGATAAGCAAGACTTCGCTCAGTATCAACCAGTGGATGCTGCGGACCACGATGACGATGAATCCATAGATCCAGATACGAAAGAGATGTTTCGCAACCTCTTCGGGGATTTGTCAGCTCCCTTTGAAGCACTCCACGGCAGCAAATCAAACAGCATCACTGTCACCGGGCCTGGACTAGATACCGATGAGTCACGCTCGATGGCAGCGCCAGAAGCACTTCCTTCACACCCGAGTCCAGGGGTGGATGGGCAGCTGCATGAAGCGGCCGCAACACCGCTGTCGAGCGGGGATGCCGTCGCGGATGCAACAGTGACATCCTCAACTCCCGTTCCGAGCACAAAGTGTGCTGAAAGAACAAGCGCACGATCAGTATCTATTGTAGGGGTAGATTCAACACCTCCAAGGCAAACCGCGAGCGCAATGACGAACGGTACATCGAGTTCAAATTCCAGTATCAAGGCTACCGTCACGTCTGCGAAGTCCGTCTCTGGCACCACTACATGTGCAAGCTCGGTCTCTGGGCCAAAGATGCCGTCAACACCGGCAACCACCGCCTGGGTCAACCCATATGCCGGTCGGTCTTCCAAGCGGGCCTGTAGCCCAGACCAGCGGCACGTCAAAGCCCCAAGGCTCTCCGTCGCGGAGTCGCAAGCCGCCGCCATGGAGGAATCCAAGAAGGAGGTCATAGCCCACGGTGACAGAATGCATGAGGAGCTTCAGGCGGGGCTGGGGGCTCTGCAGAAAAAGATCGTGGAATTCACCGATGAGAGAGTGAGGCTATTATCTGTGGATATAGAAAAGCGGATGATCAACGAGCGCGAACAACTGGAAGCGCACGTCCAGTCCGTTACCGACACACAGACTGCCAGGCTGGAGTCTGCACTGGAAACGATCAAGACAACCTTCCAGGGCAATGCAGCTGAGCAACGTCAACATCAGGTCGAGTTGCAGTCTATCACGGACGCGCTCCAGGCCAAATTGGACGCTGCTGTGGACACCATTGAATCCAGGGTCCAAACGGCCACGGAAGCGCTTGAGAAACGGCTGAACGCGCAGCAGGCTCAGCAGTTGGACACGAAATTCCAAGCTATCACCAATGCTCTGGAGTCACTCAACCAGACACCTACGCCGCTGCCGGGACAAGATGGATTCTTGACTTCTCGCTGCACAGCACCGGCCGAATGGGAGCAGAAGGCATACGAGGCTGTCCTACTCCGTGCAGGCTGGTACTACGTTGCGTGTCTTGGTCATGGAGATGATGGATTTGAGCCAGACGGCGATGCTTTTACGTCCACGATGACAAGATTCCCATATGTAGATAGCGAACATCTCCAGATTGCACTGGAGCATGTGCATAGTCAGGCACACAACCGGCCGTTTCAGACCGAGTAGGTAGTTTTCAATTAAGGGACAATAATATTAAACAGCTCCCGGCGCTCTCGGACATACTGGTTAGATGCCATGCTTAAGTCGTTTGAATCAAGGAATCAGAAAGATTGCAGCAGCAGTGCAATGGCAGCAAAGCTGTCTGAAGGCACATGTATGAAAGGTGTGTGGGGCAGAAAGGTACATTACAAGACCTGTCAGAGTACTTTGGAAAGGTGGGCAGCTGGTGCAGAGTGCCAAGAATCAGGGTGTGGGGCAGATATGCAGGTGCAGGGGTTAATTTACTAAATTAGGTTCTACCTAGGAGGCAGCATATAAATTTATTATAACTTATATATTTATTAGTATTATAAGTATATACCTTTAAGTTTATAAGAAGTATATATACTACTTTCTTTTATAATACTTTTTTTATTTATATTAATTATTAGGCTAAGTTTTACTTATTTAAAGTCCTTAAGATAGTTAAAGAACTAATTAACTACCTTAAAAGTAAAATTACTAAACTTTTTTACCTTTTACTTATAGCTTATTTTTAACTAAACTTAAGGATTTTTTTTCTTAAAAGAGTTAATTTAATTCTTTCTAAGGGGCTATATATTACTATTCTTCTTAAGGATACTTATAGTAAGGTTATAAATAAGAGAGGCTATTAAAGTATAGCCTAACTTTTCTTAATAAAGGATTTAAGTAGAAATACTTTTTTCTTAAGAGAAAGATAGTTATTAAGTAGGTTAGGATTACTAATTAAAGGATTTAAGGCTATTTAATTACCTTAAAAGTAAGGTTCTTAGTATATTATATTTCTTAGCTACTATAATAAGTATAATATATTTATTTTATATAAAATCTACTATATCTTATATTTAAGACTTTATATAGTCTTAGGATTTACTTATTAGCTTTATTTTAGGCGCTATAGTAGGTAATTTTATTAATTTTATAGTAAAGAAGATTTATAGTATATAAGGATTTCTTATTTTAGAAGGAGATAAATAGTAGGGATTTTTACTACTTTATACTATTAACCTAATTTATAAAATACTAAATAATACTTAATATATATAGAGTATTTAAATTACTATTAATTAACTATAAAAACATTATAATAACTATAGAATTAAGCAAATGGGTATAAGTTAAATGCCCTTAATTTGTATATGGAATCATAACTAAAGGTGGGTGTGACCAAAGGTAGGTGGGGTACGGTATATCGGAACTTCCTGATCAATCTGGCACATCCCGAAACCTGCTAGCATCCAATGATCTAGATCCTCTATGTCGACATCGTCATCCTTGACCGAGTAGACCGGGCCGTCAGTAAGTGTGTCCCACAAGGGATACTCATTAGGTTCCGTTATTTTTGTTTTCATGCAGAGCCTGCGATATTTCCTCAACTCTTTCACAGCTGTTTCGATGTCGCTTCCCAGTCGAAAGGTAACACTGAAGGCATCCTCATCGAGGACAATTTCTCCGAGGGGATTGATAGTCAGATTCTGCCTGAGCCTCTTTCGGTATTTGCTCATGTAAATGGTATGAAAACAGATAGCCATCTGCCGAAAATGCGGGAAGAACTCCAGAATGAAATGGTTCGTATTATCGGACTCTCGGAATTTGAATGCCACGGCGAGGGGTTCACGAAGCTCGCGAGGGATGCCATATGGATGTTCCCCGTTGTAACCCGCTTGATAACAGAATGTCCAGGCATGTGCCTTATCAATTGCGACATTTCTGACATTCTCAAGACCTTGCAGATGCTGAAGAGCCCATGGAGGTTGGTTCAAATCCCATAAAGGGTCGAAGCCAAGGACGTCAAGATCAGGGTTCCACCAAGTGCCAGTCTCATGACTCTTGTCGCGTTGACCGAAAACGAGTGAGCCGTGTCGAAAAGCAAAGCTGCGCGATTCCCTACAGATTTCGAGGACAGTCGGAATGTGCAATCGCAAGTTGTGACCTCCGACATCGCGGAACTTCCAATTGTAGACTCTGAAGTACCATCTGCCTGGGCAACGGTTGATCTTCGAAGAGCCGCTCTCAAGGTGACCGGCCCGATCCCGTCCGTACCACGCCCTCGCCCGCAGGAGTCGTTTTCCTGGGAGGATCAGCTCCCAGATAAT
Organism: Diaporthe sp. HANT25; assembly: GCA_013435955.1. Lineage (NCBI taxonomy): Eukaryota > Fungi > Ascomycota > Sordariomycetes > Diaporthales > Diaporthaceae > Diaporthe > Diaporthe sp. HANT25. Next base: position 4,263,352 of record JACBFG010000011.1, on the reverse strand, counting down.
GATGCGCAGCTCAGGTGGAAGACGAAAGAGCCCTTGCTGACTTTGCATCACTGCATCCTGATTGGCGAAGAGGTTCGATTCATCAAAATTTTGGCTGTTGTCAGAAGGACCTGAGCTGTCCAGATGGTGATTAATGTAGACCACAGTCAAGTTAGGACGGCTTGTGTTAATGTCTACCTTATTATTGGTGAACTCAGCAATTGGCTTGTCTAGCTTGTGGTTAATGTAGACGATGCTTAGGTTAGGGTGGGTTTTGGGTCTAGCAATATATTTAGCTTAGTTGTTGACGTTGCCATTACTGGCATCAGTTATTAAAGACATAGTAGGTTTGTTCTAAAATAAGACGGCTTTTTAATCCTTCTTAAATACAAATACTTCATTATCAAATGATGACTATGGCTGGTGACTAGGAGTGTTTTAAGGGCATTAATCGCTTAAGGCCTTAGCAGTGATAGTGCTGGACCCTTTAATGGTTTCTGAGAGGTTAACAGTTAATGGCAAGTTCATTAAAGCATAGGAAAAGATGGTTTGCATTAGTACAAAGGCAAACAGTAACACAAGGGGTGTCCTTTAGAAAGTTTAAAACTTGCCTTTAGTTGTACTGGGAAAGCTACGAGGTTAATATACAGAAGCTGAAGTAACCTTGCCAATTCTAGATGTTCGCTGCTATTGAAATTTAGCAGGCTGTGCTTAATAGCAACCCGAGAACTTAAGAAGAACGATAAGCTAAGCTTGTTTGCAGGAGCTCCAGGTCTGGTAGCGTTATTGTTTTTTGCGCGCTGTTTCTGGCTTGCTTGAGCTGTTTGGTAGTTGGCAGCTTCAGAGTTGGGGGTTTTCGAGCGCATTGAAATGACACATGGCAAGGCCAACCAATTTCTTGAAGAGAACCAAGTCCAGGGATTGAATCAGCCACCCCAAAAAGAACATATGCAATTCTTGTGTGCTACCTCGAGCCTCAAGCCTCAAGTTTCGCTGCAATGGGTTGGTCTCATGTAGCGCAATCTACCAGACCGGCAGGAGCGCTTTCCTCAGGCTGCAGTGTGTCAAGATGATTAGCCGCGAAGGTACCGGAGAAGCATAAGCAATCTTTGGTCAATCTGAGATAATCGAATCAATTCAAACGCACCTAGATCTTATTTCGTATTCAATCACTGCAGCATATATAGTAGTAAAGGGAGACATTATAGCGCTTTACTTCCTAACTCACTTCAGGCATTAACTTTACATCACATGTCAACTTTCTGCATCATCCATCAATAACAACAATATTGCTCCTCCCAACAAAGATCCAACTTTCAAGCTCTCCTCTACAAGGCAAAAGAAAATATACTCTAAGCAATATAAGCGCCACAATTTATAATTCAGGCAAAGCTATTGCCTTAATATAGATACACAGCTTACTCTAGACTTGCTTATTATAGCCCTACTTAAATTTTCACTAAAGCTGACCTCCCATTAAGGTACAAAACACACTTAGCCTAATAAGCCTGTTCCATCTGCCACCCAAGCTACGCCTTATAATCTGGAAGCTCCTACTGCCTAGGTGCAGAGTGTTCAAGGCAAGAAGCTCCAGTACTAGCATAAACCCACGTTATAGCAATGACCACCGTTTTGTCTTCAGTTTCAACTTTAAAGTCTTACAGCCCATCCTCTCCTAAATCTGTTTTAAGTCTCAATAGTGCCTTCTGGATTATAGACATAGACAGTTCATCTTCAGGCTAGAAGGCAAGACCGGGCTCTAGTGGGGTCCTAAGGATATGCTACTTTTTAACCAGGATTAGTACCTTATATAGTCCACACCTTTACTTAAGGAGCTAAGGGGCCTTAAACGCGTTAAGAATATCGCGCTTAATCCCATCCAAGCCCATTATAATTACTATAAATACACACTTCCCAAGGACAACGGGGAAAACCAAGATAATAGTGACGATGGCAACCAAGATGGTCACCACGAGGACGAAGATGGTAAGGCCGTAGATTACAATGCCGAGCCCATTGCCCCTGAGCCCGTTCGACCACAACGCATTACGCTGGGGTACTGGACCTGCCCTGATGGGCCTCACTTCCTCGGGTACTTTGCAGCCCTTCAAAAGCTTATGGTCGTCTTCGAACGAAGCGTAATGGGATATTGCGGCTTCTGTGGACGCCAACACGAGGTGTCCGCAGCAGGAGGCTGGCCAATCTCTCAATTCACGGATAGTGCTTGTCCCTATGAGCATGTAACATTTGATTGCGACAGCAAAAACGTGGATGAGGCCGTTTTCCAGATGTCGAAGTTCAGGAGGCTGTGGATGCAGTTCGCGCACATGCACCGTGGGCCGACAAACGATTACAATCGCGTAGTCAATAACGTGCATATGTTGTACGATTTTTGCGTCGACAGGTCATGCACTGAGTCTTCCGATGAGCCCTGGGTTGTCAGTTCCTTCAACATGATGGACAATGAAGAGTGGGCTCTTTGAGGAGATACGGACCCCGCAAGGACAGACTCTTGGTAGCTTCGAGCGACCGGTAGAGCTTATGAGGGATTTCGAAGCCATAGGGGTTGCATTTGAGCATCGACACATCGACACAGTGAAAGTTGTTGGCGAACGAAATTGGAAAATACAGTGTCATGAGTGGGTGTTGGTTGATTACTTCAGCTGGAACCGATCTCTCAGCAGCCACGTGAGGCAACATCACCGATCACACGGAGAGAAAAGGAGAGAACAAAAGCTGGCGATGTGAGCCAGACAAAGAGAGACACAGCTGTACGCTGGGAAGAAAAGGATATAGAGCGTATGCCAAATTGTCAATGGGGAGACAGGGCATAGTACCTAGGTACTCAGGACAACATCTCAGCCTGTGGAATAGTGTGTAGAATCTGAGCTTCGATACACATGGACATGAATTGTTCTCTATATGAAAATCCACGCGATATCATGTGAAAACCCCAAGTCGCTCCCGCTTACGGGTCGATGAGGTGTCTGGCGGCAGCGCGTTCCGCTACTTTGGGCCAACGCAGAATTTCCTGTCCGCGATGCAGGCGCTCGACTGGGACGAGTGTGCCATCCTCGCGAGAATTTAGGCCAGCTTTATTCATGGATGGACCCAGAGCGCCTCCGAGGATGGGCTGAGGGGAGTGGGAGAGCATGAAGAAGGCCCCAATCCGTGCGTGGTTGTTGAAGAGACTCCACGTTACCTTTTCGGTTTTCTTTTGTCTTGATTCGAAGTCATTATATTTGATGATCACCGGGATTGGAAGGCTTCCGCAAGCTGCGTCTTGTGATGCATATTGCGAGGTCCGCCCACACGATTCTTCAAGATACACAGTTGCTGTAATATGGAGTAAACGAGTCAGGTCAGATCGCTCGCCAAGCAACCGGTAGAGTAGGTAGACGAGGACCCCCGGCCAGAAATGCGGGCCGAAAAGGCTTGTCCATGGTGTGGTACCACAAGTACCGAAGTAGCCAGGTACCCGAGTACCTTGAATCCCCAACACATACACCTGGCCTGTGAATCACTTCCTCTTCAAGCGCCGCAGATCCACTCGACGTTGGCTCGTCCCTGTTTCGAATAGACTTGTGCCGTACGGTAGACCACCACCGGGCGCATTCATCTATGGCCTTTCTTCTCTTCATTTCAACCTCATATTGTCGACGGCGTGGATGGACATGATACAGGAGAGCAGTCCGCGAAACTGCTCCTTGTGCAACCTCGGCCTCTAGAGCAAGCTGCAGTCCCATGGACACCAGATCCTCGGCCCACACCGTTCCACCGCATCGCATCGACTAGACTGCTCGATCTCTAGGTATTGCAAAGCGGCCGCAGCTTCAGCTACCCTCCGATCCACGAACCCACCACAGCCCCCGCGTTGGGCATGCGCCTATACTCCCCGCGCGTGGCCGCGGGTCGGCTGTCGAGACATCCCGTCTTCATCGCCTTGGCCCTGGTGGCGCTGATTATCATCCGAACATTCCTGCCCTCTCCCGCGTCTGGCCCTCCCTCGAGATACTTTTCCGCCCTCCACAGCATCAAGTTCGTCCCCTCCGCCTTCAATTGGACCTCAGCCGAGCTCTTCTTCCCGCCGACGACTCCTCTCCGATCCTTGCCTACTGGCACTCCCAAGACGTTCCCCCACGTACAATACAATTTCGGCCGTCAAGGCAGTGCTGAGAAGAACAAAGTTGCCGAGGGGCGCAGGAAAGCCGTCAAAGATGCCTTCGTTCGCTCCTGGTCAGCGTACACGAAGCAGGCATGGCTTTGGGACGAGCTGGAGCCCGTGTCGGGCGGCGGCAAGAATACATTTGGGGGCTGGGGAGCTACTCTGGTCGACAGCCTTGACACCCTATGGATAATGGGCCTCTTTGATGAGTTCCATGACGCTGCCAAAGCTGCCGCCCAGCTCGACTGGTCCAGCACCACCGACAAAAGTGCAAACCTGTTTGAGACTACAATACGCCATCTTGGGGGCCTCCTTAGCGCCTATGACCTGAGCGGGACACCCGCGCTGCTGGAAAAGGCGAAAGAGCTTGGTGACATGCTCTACATGGGTTTCGATACTCCCAACCGCCTGCCAGGGTTCTGGCTCAACTATGAAGACGCCCGTAATGGCCGCCAGGTTGCTGGGACACATGACCCAAGCGCGTCTCCATCGTCTTTGGCGCTCGAGTTCACAAGACTCGCCCAACTGACCGGAGACAATAAATACTATGATGCTATCGACCGTGTGCGCGCATTCCTGGCCCGCACCCAGGATGAATCTCAGCTCCCTGGCATGTGGCCTGTCGCACTCAACTTTCAGCATGAGGAAGTCATGTCCGACAACAGCTTTAGTCTCGGTGCCCTGGCCGACAGTCTGTACGAGTACCTTCCTAAGATGTTCATTCTTACCGGGGGCTTGGAGCCGTCTTATGAAGAGATGTACCGCAAGTCTATGGATGTGGTCGTGAAGCATATATTGTTCCGGCCGATGCTTCCAGACCAGGATGATATCCTGTTTGCAGGTAATGCGCATGTGAGGCAAGAAGGCGTCACATTGGATCCCGAGGGCCAGCACCTGGCTTGTTTTGTGGGCGGCATGTTCCTGCTCGGAGGCAGGACATTCGGCATCGAACCTCACATCCGCATCGGCGAGCGCGTCACGCGTGGGTGCACTTGGGGCTACGACGCATTTCCGACGGGTCTCCTACCGGAATTGTTTGCCCTGCTGCCGTGCCCGTCGCTGGCGCCCTGCGATTGGGACGAAGAGAAATGGTCCAAAGAAGGTAACACCAATCTCAAGAAGGGCTTCAAGCATGCACGGGATCCTCGCTATATCTTGCGGCCGGAGGCGATCGAAAGCGTCTTCATACTGTATCGGGTCACCGGGCAAGAGGAGATCAGGGACATCGCGTGGACCATGTTCCAGAGCATCATGCGCTCCACCGAGACTCCTTTAGCAAACTCTGCTATCAGGGATGTTACTATTTCAGGCCCAACGGACAAGATGAACTCGATGGAGGTATGTGATTCTCCCTGCTTGCCATCTCTGACTCGGCTTCTAACATGCGCTTGTAGAGCTTCTGGACCGCCGAGACCTTGAAGTACTTCTACTTGATCTTCTCCCCGCCAGACGTCATCAGTCTAGACGAATACGTTTTCAACACTGAGGCTCATCCCCTCAGACGGCCTCGGCCGAAGCCTTGAACGCCGAGCACCGGAAGCAGATGGGGCGATAATTATATTGAATACTACATAAACAGCATTTCACACCCTATGTGGTGAGCCTATCTAGAAACTTGGGTATACCATCGCATCGCATCCCATACTCCAGTTAATGCCCTTCTCGCCTACCCATTCGGCACCAGAGCTATGGTATCCTCCGATAGACGGACCATATCCACCAAGTGACGCTCTCAACTTCGGAGGTTTGGGCGAAAGAGGTGATCCTAGTCTATCACATACAGACCCGTTGGGTGTTGTATGTGAGACGATAGACACAGCAACGTCGGCTTGTCGAGCGAGGTCGTCTGTGCTGGCCGTCATTGGCGTGCTTGCTGGAGCGACAGAGCAGACAGCGCCGCTCAGACATCAACCATAATTACATCAGCATCAGCAGGCTGGTCCAGGGTTCCCCGCTGGTTCGCTTTCAGGATATGCGGCCCATAGCCTGCCAACTGCTCATTTAGTGTCTCATTAAACCTGTTGCTGGAGCAGGCTTGCTTTTCGAGTACTTCGCTGGAGATGTCATCCTCGAACCGCACCTTTTTCTTAAGTGACCCAGAAATTGGGCGCGAGGTGTCGCTATTCTGGGGAATCCCAGACGACCTCGTGGCGATGTTGAGAGGAGCAATGCCAGAGCATTCAACATCTGAATTCTTCCAGCGCTGCTTTGCCTCGTCCGTCCCATCCTGTGAGGACTTCACTGAATCCATTCCCAAGTGGCCACGCCCCTGATGTCTGTAGCGGTCCTGCACACTGCCGTACTGAGAGATCCATCTCCCTTGTCGTGAGGATTGTTGGGCCTTGGCGTATTTGGCTGCGTCTTCTTCCGTTTCCCTTATGCCAGACATCCTGTCATGGACCATAGTCCCCCTGTCGTCCTGCCTCGCAGCTTTCGTCTTCGGTCGCTTATGAAGTGGCTCCTCCGCCTTCGTCTCCTCTTCGCAATCGTTCAAGTGTCTCTTTTGGCCTGTCGTCGGCTGCAACCCCATGGAAAGGGTCTGGATTCTGGCCTGTCGCGCTGCCCTTGCATGGGCTTGCGGCACTGAGGTCTCGAGATGGCTGGCACCGGTAGCTTCGAGACCATAATACCTGGTAGAATCCCTTGGGGGTTTGGTCTGCTGTGTTGTGTTTTGTGCGTAGACTCGTGCCGGAACGTACCTCGCAAGCCGATCGGTCGGGATGTTCCTTCCTTGGTGGGAACTATGCCTGGTGTCTTGTCGTTGATATGTGCCTTCCATCGTGATCTGAGCGGTGAATCTGGAATGTGGGTGGAGGTGTGGGAAAGGTGATATAGACTTAATCTGGTGTTTCACAGAAGAGATTGGGCTAGAGATTTGTTCGCTTGGCGCGGAATCAAGTCTGTCCCTGAACACCAAGCAAATGCAATATACCGGCGTCTCTGGACTAGGAAGGCGCGAGCGATTGTAGCTGGGCCACTAGATCAGAAGCCTAGACGCGTGTCAAGATACATTCTTACCTACTAAGTAGGTAGGTAGGTACCTAGATAGGTACCAATGTTGCTGCTAGAATGTGAGCTACATGTTCCCTTTACCAAGGCAATTTTCTTAGTTGACTCCCATCACAACTGTACATGATTTGTGGACTATTGTTCCACATATGCATAGTTTGTACCCAATATTGAGTCCACATATCCGTATCCATGGCTTTCAGATTCGGCCATCCAAGAATTTCTGGAGTCATTTTGAGCAAAACGACACCTGGAGTGCAAGATATTTCCAGTTTCCTGAAAAGACTAGTCCCCTCAATATTCTCAGCAATTTTCAACGCTACCACATGAGCGGCGGTCTCTCAGAATCTCCTCATCCTGCGAGTCCATCGGAAACATCAGCAAGTGACTAGCATCAGAGGGCGGTATTATCTGGCAATATTAATGGGTTACTACTCCACATACCAGAAACTCCCGGTCCGCTCGATAGCATCTGTAGCAGAAATACAGCAGAAATGCAGAGAGCAAGACGGGCAGTAGTATTGCAACGGTCATCCACACCGGCTCGATACCAGTGCTCTCCGACGTGGTGTCTCTTTTCGATAGTATCAGCGGCATGCTGGCGAGTCTCACCTGAGACAGTGGATTGCGTTGCGTTTCTTGGCAGATCCAAATAGCGAGAAGCGCAGGTCTGAACATCAGTGATCGGTCGGTGGTGGGCTTGTACGACGAGAAATGTAATTACTTTGAACTGTCATCAGTCTGCAAAGGGACGATATCGCGGTAAACCCTGAGCCTCAGGAACACAGGGGGTGAGCCAGCAAATAAAGCCGCCCGATGACCAGGGGAAACAGCAACTTCAGGGCATCGAATCTTTTCCTACCCGAAGATTGTAACAAACAACAAACCATCCGTGTCTCATTGGCCGAAACTTAGTTTGTTTTGAGAAACTCATTGAAACTTAGTGTCTTGTACGTTTCCCGTGTCCAACAGTCTGACCCCTGGGCAAACAGCAAGATCTAAATGCCAAACATGTCTGCGCACACACCACGCCATGCTCACATGTGTGGTTATGAAATCTCACAGGCAATTTAGGCCCACTTGGGTCAGTTTCGGGCGTGATGCGGCACCTGTTCTTGCACATGAAAGTGCAAACATCACCAAAGGTCGCAAGTCACTCCAGGCCTGAGTGATGGGGGACAAGACACTCTTATAATTGATCATTACAGTATTATATTTCGACTTGCAAACGCCTTACCAAGCTCACGCGACTTTTCAATTGCATTACTATCAGACGATGAGTCCGAGGTCTTGGTGGCTCATTGGTAACGGATGACGACCTAGGAAGGTTCAGAGGTTCGGACTTGGTCTGCTTATGTGGCAAGCAACATAGTTACGACACGAGTATCAAAAGTTGGCAAAGGTGCCTACGGATCTAGTGTGAATCGATAATAATTAATATTCGTTATATTGAGGTATTGTGAGTAGGGAGTTGTAATCGATGCGTCGGGTTCGGTGCCGAATTATATGTGTAAGGATGTCCAGTCCCCAGCTGTTGACCTAAATTTTGTCGACCATGATACCCCAGTAGTTTTGGTACACACTTAAAGTCCGCGGTCTGCAGCTCAAGTGACTAATAAGTATGACTTATTCGTCCTGCAACTCAGGATAATCTGGGAGCTTCCAATCCCCCGCGAAATTGTCTGATGAGAAGCGCTCGACGAGCTTGTCGATGCGGAGGGTGCTGACGATGGCCACGACAAGCTGGAGAAACCAGACGCCCCATTCGGATTCGGGATATGCTATGGAGGGAACACCTCTTCCCAGCTCCTGCGCCTTTTCGACACATGGGCGAAGCACCGTTTCGTAGGATTCGAGAGCTGCATCTACTGCCTGTCCAGGGTCTTTGCTGCCCTCGAGGTGTTTGGCGAGCTCGCCGCCGAGAATGTAGGCGCCGATGAGACCGAGCGAGGTTCCCCTGCCGGTAAGTGGGGAGGGGGTGTATCCTGCGTCGCCGACGAGGACTACGCGGCCCCGAGACCACTTGTCCATCTTGACCTGGCCAATCTTCTGGAAGTAGAAGTCGTTGGCCTCCGGTGAGTTGAGCATGCCGTCTATCAGCCTCGGGGCCTCCCAGCCGGCGTCCTTGAACATTTCAGCCCAAAGCTGTTTCTGCTTCTTCACATCGCCGCTCCGAAGAGCATCCTCCATCGCGTGGCCCCCCTTTTCGAGATAGCCGAGGTATGCCTGCATGGTTTTTGGATTGTCGACCCGGGTGAATATGACGCGACGACCGGGCAAGTTGAAAACCTTAGCGGTCATTGTATCCTGTATGCCCTTCGGCACGGTGAAGTAGCAGAGGTAGAGCTGCAGGAAATTGAATGGGTCCTTGGCGTCAGGGCCCCATGCCTTCCTCCTCGTCCTGGAGCCCTGGCCGTCTGCACCAACCACCAGATCGAAGTCGTCCTCCTTGCCGTCCGAGAATCTGACGTGCACCCCATGGCCGGTCTGTTGAAGGTCTTCGATCGAGTTTCCGAATTCGTACTTGCACTTGTCCTTGGTCAGGTCGTACAGGATGCGCACCAGATCGCCTCGCATGATCTCGAATTCTGACGTGAGGCTCTGCCTGCCCTGTCCGGTCTTGTTGGCTGCAAAGTATGCTTTTCTCCGGCCATTCTTGTCGACAAACTCGACACCTTCCTCCTCGACAACCTTGGCCCTGACAGCTGGCTCGATGCCCATCCTCCGCATGACGGCCACACCCTCGCCTCGGAGGTCTATCTGTTGACCAGAAGCACGCAAGTCTGGCGCTCGCTCCACGAGGGTAATGTCGCAGTCCACTTTTGAAAGCCAATGGGCGAGAGCAGGGCCAGTGATGCCCCCTCCGACGATGAGGATTTTAAGCTGCGCCATGGTGAACGATAAATGTAGAGGACGGTCTCCGAGTTGGCCCAAGTTGGAGCTTATAGGAGTTGATCAAGTAAAGCACCACGATCGCATCCTGCTTCCTGGCTGCACCACCAGGCAGATCTTCGATATTTATGATGTGAACGTCAGGACACGAAACAGGAACTAAGTTGCTTGCTGTCGGCGTATCGGTCAGGCCGCTTATAGGCCGGGTGCTGGGTCGGACATCGGAGGTGTAATGCACCGCTATCAATGCCGAGGCCGAGAGACTCCTCGATCTGATTGCTTCGAAGACCTGTAGACCCAAACCCCAACTGTACGTCACCATTCTGCATGCAGAATACTAGGCTGAATGGGTACTAAGCCACGCCAATGTGTCATGTTAGTGGCCCGGTGTCGCTAGCCCATGACGCAGCTGCACATAAGCAGTAAGCAACGAGAACTGCTGGGAGGTTGGAGTTTTGAGCCGCAGCGTGGTACCTCCGGGCTCTCCGTCGGCCGGGCCCGGAGGCTCGGAGCTGAGATGTCATCTAAAAGTTACAGACAGCATTAGCAATGCATTGTTGCAGCCAACTTAGGACTGCGAGCTTCTTCAGGCAGGATAGAATGAATAGCAATCTGTCTAGTCTTCCAGGTCTGCAACTTCTTCTTTCAGTTTTACATATCGATGAATATTTTACACATGAAGGCACCGCAATATTCTACATTGCGATATCAAATTTCTCAATCACTGTGTCTTCGAAGACGTTGCGGCAGAAGAGCAACTCACACACGTTTACGCTCACGACCCGTCCTTTCTGACACCAGGGCTACCACCAAGTCTTCGATGGGCTTGTTCACTTTGCCCGTCCTCTTACCCATCAAGTCCACCAACTCTAGCGTCGCGATATAGGGCCGAGGAAGTTTCCACTGTGTACTGCAAAAGTCCGGCCTGCTCGACGATAGAAAAGATCAAATTCTTGTGGCCGAGAGATGCTTCTTCAGCGGCACAACGACTAAGTAGCACGCCGTTGAGAACACTCGTGCCTTAGGATCGCTTTTTTCAACGCATGGATCATGGTTGCGCTGTGTTTCCCTTCATTCAGATACTCGCGGAATCCTCTTGATTTCGCGTGATAGATGCAAACAAACTTAGCCAGGGCGCTCGACCAAGTCACTCACCACGCTATCAGCCCGATTCATGGACGACTCTAGTAAGTACTTCCATCCTCTAGGGCTGAGAAACTAGACTAATGTACTAATCACTAATTTGGGAGTAACGGCCCATAAGAGCCATGAAGTTGTCAAGATCTGTCGGCTTGAAGCCTGACGAACCCGGCTGTGCAATCAAGAGTCTCGATACCAGCCGGAATAACCCGCTTGTCTCTAGTGATGTGCAAGGCCTGTCAGCTCCACAGTCATGATCTGATAGTATACAGAGTGAATACAAATCCAAAACGGAGGGAACTTACTGCCGTCAGCCATCTGCTTGCAATTTTCAACCGAGGGTGTTGAGACTTGTCGAGTCCAGAAAATTACCAAGCTCGGAGGACCGGCGGAGGACTTCCACGACTCCACATGTGGACGAGTTCACAGTCTGGGCTGCGCCAAATATACCGTGTGTCGATGGCCGTGAGCGTCGCAGCGGCGAGTTGCCCTCCACGTCATCCTGCCCATAATCTGATTGGTCGTATGATACTCACTTTCAACTGCAAAAGGCTTCTTACGTGAGTGACAAATTATGAACTTCAGCCACGATCGACGTGACAACTTCCATAGTTTGGGCCAAGCACGACCTGGATGTTCAGCACCTCGATGAGCTTGCTCCCGATGTCCTTTCAGGGCATGGAGGACAGGTCATACAATGGGGCATCGTTAACCTAGAAATAACCATGAAAGAGAAGTCAAGGACTACGTAGCGAGCGGTGATGGGTTACCTACTGCAGTTGAAGGCTCGGGCAGCAGGCTACAGAAGATGCTCCTTCTGTTTTTGACCTTGTTTACATGCATTTCAAGCCTTATTCCACTGAGCAGTCTGAGTCAGTGGTCTAAATAGACATTCTAGGAAGTGGATTAGGTCTTGTCATTTACTTCAGCCAAATGCAACGTCTGGTGGAAATGCTATACTGGGAATTCAGGACCAAGTCGTATGGATCACCATCAACATAATTTTAGAAGCCCACGACGACAAGAGCTCAATCTAGGTCAGCGAGTTGTCGACTTCATGTGGGTCAATACAGTCCGGTGGAATTCGAGACGGCGAGTACAGTCCATCGACTCTGACGTGCCGGCCGCCGAGCTCGGCAACATGGCTCATTTTTATTTGAATAGTGGCCATATGATCACAATGCAACTGTAAAATACTGAATACTGAGGTGAAATAAAGGACCCGGAATTTCCAAAAATATTTTTCCATAAATCAGTGGCTGGAAGTCTCGTCTATCTCCAGTATCCGTGTTGAGAGCCTGTGCCCTAGCTTGACATTACACAACTGGGCAGTGACTGGCTGGGATAGTGATGGTTGCAAGTACTGGTGCACTAATTTCCGGGAAAATCTGGTAACTAATCGTTTAGTTTGGTGAGTAATGACAAGTTGGTCTGGATAGATGCTAAGAGTTACATTAAGTCTATATCCTTAGAAATATTTTTAATAACATCACTGTATCGTCCTTGGAGACTTAGCACTCTCAAACAAGAGGGATATATCGCGGTCATTTCCCTTCTTGCACCGGTTCAACGGCCCATAGCCCATAATTAATATGTGCTCCTTCAGCCTCCGAACTTGTGGAAAGATCTTCGAGGGCGGCGTCAAACGCCTTGCTGATTTTGTTTCCCAGCCTCCTCGCGATCCCCTTCTGACTGTTCTTCAACTTGGTGATGATAGCTGCGATGAAATCTTGCGTCGCTTTCTTGGTATCCTCGATATTGTCTACCATGGCTGAGGTGAGCCCTGCCTCTTCGAATTCAAGCTTCCGTCCGGTGATGGTTTCCAACGAGGTCTTGATATGCTTGAGAAGCTCCTTGGTTGCCCTCTTCACTCTAATAGCTTCGCGGGTAGACATCTTCTCTGGCAGTTTTGTGGCCGTCTTGGTGCCATCCTCGATAGCCGTGATGATCGAATCAGCTGCGCCCTGGATCTTGATCGCTTCAAGGATGTCGCCGTTCCAATCTCCAACGATTGAACCCATTTCCACCGTGTGGTCCTGGATTTGTTGGATGTGGTCGAGGATAGCAGGTGTGACCTGCAAGTGCGCAGTCTCCGCGAGAGCGAAGCCAACGCTGCCTATGCAGATCAGCAGGCTGAAGAAGGCCTGAAAGAATTTGAATAGAAGCATGGTGTCTGAGTCTGATAATCTTAGGTGCACATGGGTGGTGCTGGTCTTTGAGTTGCGGGAAAGAAAGATTTTTGGGCAAGAAGGCTTTGGCTGGGAGGCACCACATGTGCACCTTTATAGATTCTTCGAGTCCAGTGGAAGCAGGCTTTGCCTTGCTCTAGCCATGTCTCAATGGCCTTCAGTCGGTACGATGCAGAATTCTGGCCGCGGGGGCCCATAGTAGCATGCGCCAGTCGGACCATATGGTGTTGGCTCGTGGCTAGTGAGAGAAACTCGCGCAGTCATTTCGTGCTAGCCAAGCGAGCCGATTTGAGAGGCGCGAACACAACGCGTGTGCTTTGGCTGGCCCCAAGTCGCTACATTGATACGAAAGCGTGTTCAAATTCGATTGGGCAGCAATCCATGGACGGCAGACCACGTTCTCCATGAACGCTTCCGTCTCAGTATTAGACTTCAAAAGCTGCGCCTTGGACAGTCTTGGTGCGAAGCGGCGCCTCCCAAAGAAATGGTCCAAGGCTACGGCAGCGAGGATGGATGTTTTGCACGGAGCAAATGCTCTTTGCAAGTGAGTCACCCGCGTTGTGTACACATGTACCAAAATCGGCCTTTTTGCCATGAATATCATGTGGAAACACACGGATACCTAGGTACTGAACAAACTAGCCACAGGCCCAATGATGGACGATATCTCGCGTTCTGTTATCCCCACACTCAGAGGCTACGACTAACATAATTCATCCATCGTGTTTAAGATAGTTAAGTGCACGGAGGCATAATCTATGTGAGAGGCAAATAAGGATATGTAAATTGCACTGTACACCAACTTCAGTGTGCTGGGGCTTAGAATCGAGTGCGGACATATCATTAATACAACTAGGTACGTTTGCTTTCGTCCACTGTTCCATGTCACGCTCGCCAGATCTCAAGTGACGGATACATGGCAAACAAAGTCAGGGGAAGGCAAAAAAAAAAAAAAAGGGTAGTTGACCAATGCCTAGCGTTCTATCCGGGGAAATGCAACGGATGGCCGACCAAATTCATCGTGCCATAGACGAGCACGGAGGTTTGGGGCAGATGATAGGGGCTAGCTACACGTGCTACCTACATACTCACTTATTGCTGCCAGAGTTGTGGTGTTCTGACGAAGATCATAGTCTACGGCGGAGCTACGGCGGGGCTATGGCGGAGTGTATTGGAATGAAGACGGAGCGAGGCGAAAGCTTAGAGAAGGGCATTAATCACGATAGCGGCACAAGGCGGCAAAAGGCCAAGCTGATCGCCAACCTGTCAAGAGCAAACTACTCCAGTAAGTACGTGTCTAGCGGTCGATCTGCTCCTGACAGGCAAGCACCTGCCTGCCTGCGAGCCAGACGAGCCAGAGAAGGGGAAGAAGGAAAGGAACCTCAAGGAAGAAGGGACAAGCAAGCACACCTGGCACACTGGCAGGGAAGGAGGCGATTGGAAAGGCCTGGGAGCAAGCACGAGGCAAGGACAGGGCTCCACAGGTCGACCCCACTTCGCCCAGAGATAAGCTCCCCCGGCCGCTAAACCGGAAGCGGTTGCCGTCTCATTCGACGAACGGCAGGGTCGGGCAACCAACGACAGCTCTCTAGTGTACTTTCTTTTTTTCCCTGATGGTCACGTCTTGCTCAATACCACCTCGTTCGGCCACAGCACTGTCAAGCCCATGCAGAAAGGACCCCTAGCCCTACATACGTGTAGTGTACAGAAGACACCGAACCAGTCCGTTCCTGCATCGCCGTTGATGCTACCTAAATAAGGTGAGCTGAGCTGCAAGGTGTTGTTCCCTTCCCCTCCCCCGGTACCAACAGAATGGTTCTGCCTGTCCACCACCAATGGGGACTCGGGCCGCAGTCTTTTCTTTTCTTCCCCTTTGGAGACGACGTCTTTGTGTAATATCAACTTGTCACCGGCCCAATATCAACTGCCCAGCGCCGCACCTGGTGTGGCGCAATCCTTGAACCTTCAAGGTCTCTCCGAGCCGCGGTGCGCCATTCGTGGTTGGTCAGTCGGCCGCAAGATAACGACGAAGGATTCCCGGAAGCGACCCCTTCCCCGTCCCCCTGGCCATCTGCTGGTCGTTCTCTCATTTCATCGACGAACAACAGCAACAGAAACAACACACAAGACGCTGCCCAGGCTGCCCGCTTGCACGTCTTGCCATTCAACAGTCCAGAATGGCTAGGGCCGAATCCAGGTCGCATCGAGCCTCCGATCTCCTGCCCTAGTCGCTCGTGCTGATTTGCTGGTCGGTTGGGTGCTGATCCAGAGACACCACCGCTTCCTCCACACCTGTCAGCTTACACAAACCATGTATGCGATGCGCCCTCAAGCCAGAGCGTCTGTGTCGTACTGGTGTGTAATGGTTTGACCTACCGACAACTGGTTGGATAACTTCGTCACTGGGATCTCCCAGACGGCCTCCTCCCTTTGCAAAACACAGCAGCAGCGCCCCCGAGTTGGTTTGATGGGCAGCCACTCTCTTCTCCTCAGCAACTTTCTGCTGTCCCCCAGTGCGACTCGTATAATTTCCCTGTGCCATCCCGGTCTCTATGCCCAATTTCCGGCTATCCTGCCTGTTGGTACACGTCTGCAGCCGCATCCATGTCTCACTCAAACCAGCTGCCTAGTCCGGCCCGCTCCATTTACTCACTTCAGCCGTCGGTCCTACACGTGTAGTACTCTGCATGCTGCTGTTTCGGAAGCATGCCACCCAATCTCGCCCTGGACTCTCGTGCCGTGGCTGCTTCATCAGGGCTCCAGCAGCGTGCCGGTTGCGGCTGGCCTCTGTTGCTCACCAAGTATTCGCATAGCCGGCTCACTTGTCTCGTACGTCCTGATAAGCCCAGCAGGCCATCGATGAATCGGGCATGTGGGCCGCTTCACCATTCCCACTCTGATCCGACATGTCGGATCTTTATCCTCAGCATCATTCGCAGAACTGCTGGGTGCCACGCCTGACAAGGCCCGCCACATGCAGGTTCGCCATGCGTACACCACCGGACAAGGCGGCTCGTCCACATACCCATGGACGGACCCGCTGCTTATCTCTCTCCAGCCGTCTGGCCGAGTACTCGAGTGCGCACTCCTCGAGGCGAGGCTCCACCCCGGGCTGGCTGGCTTGCTTGGAACAGGTCAAGCCTACATCGGCGTCTCCTTCTCATTGGGCACCTGCTGTGCTGATATCTCTTCCGCATGGCTTGTCAGGCAAGGGTCCTGTTGGTATGGACCTGCAAAATCCAGACCATCCTCGAAATTGCCCTGCGCAAAGAGTACATCCCATCGGATGCGCCAAGTCTCAAGTCTGCATGCGTCTTTGCCCGGGCTAAGCTGAGACCAATATCTCGCCTGCTATTTATCTAAATGCACACCCACTCCCGCGGTCTCCCCCAAGGCCTAGCTCCATCTCCTGCTCCTTTTTTTTCTCTGTCCGTTTGCTTCTTTTTTATTGCATACCTGCAGTGTTTGTTTTCTACCTGTCGGTCCTACTTGTGACAGCTGGAAAAGCAGCCACCACCTCTTACACAGCACACCCAGACAGGCCACGCCCGAGGACGCGAACATGTCGGCCGGGCCTCTGGTAGAATACAATGGCACGTCCGGTGTTGCCGATGAGGGCGGCGACTCACTGACGGCCGATCTGAATATTTACTATGCAGTATGTTGATTTCTCAAGTCGATTCACCGGGCACCGCCCACGGTCTGGACCATTGATCCTAATGAGCTCTTCTTCAACAGTCAGGCGACTTCGCCTGGATCCTCGCGTCGTCGGCCCTTGTCCTGCTCATGGTCCCTGGTGTGGGCTTCTTCTACAGCGGTCTTGCACGTCGCAAGTCTGCACTCGCCTTGATATGGCTCTCATTGATGAGTATAGCGGTCGTGGGGTTCCAATGGTTCTTTTGGGGCTACAGTTTGGCCTTCAGCCATACCGGCAGCGCTTTCATCGGAGATCTGTCCAACTTTGGCCTCATGAAGGTCCTGGGTCAGCCCAGCGTGGGAAGCACCAAGATCCCCGACTTGCTGTTCTGCCTGTACCAGGGCATGTTCGCCGCAATCACGTATGTCCGATCTTGGGACTCCTAAGGAATCTCTACGCGGCAATTTGACTGACAAATCTTGTCGATAGTCCCGCCCTCGCCATTGGTGCCGCGGCCGATCGTGGCAGGATGCTGCCAGCTATCGTGTTCATCTTCATCTGGGCAACTATCGTCTATGACCCCATAGCTTACTGGACTTGGAATGCCAACGGCTGGTCCTTCAAGCTCGGCGGTCTTGACTTCGCCGGTGGCACGCCTGTGCATATTTCCTCGGGCGCTGCTGCTCTTGCCTACTCCCTCATGCTGGGCAGGCGCACTGGATACGACAGGACCCACGGTCTTCCATACCGCCCACACAATGTAACACACGTGGTTCTCGGGACGGTCTTCCTCTGGGTCGGCTGGTTCGGCTTCAACGGTGGTAGTGCTCTCGGCGCGAACCTGCGTGCCGTGATGGCTTGTATTGTGACTCATATCGCAGCTTGCGTCGGTGGCTTCACCTGGTGCCTGATGGACTACCGCCTAGAGAGGAAGTGGAGCACCGTTGGGTTCTGCAGTGGTGTCATTGCCGGCCTCGTCGCCATCACACCGGCTTCCGGCTTCGTCCCGGCCTGGGCGGCTGTCATTTACGGAGTCGTTGGCGGGATTGCGTGCAACTTGGCCACCAAGATCAAGTTTTGGGTTGGCATAGATGACGCTCTCGATATCTTTGCCGAGCACGGTATTGGTGGCATCGTTGGAAATCTCTTGACCGGACTTTTTGCTGCGTAAGTTCCCACCGTCGTTCACCTTGTCAAGCGTGTTGCCTGTGACTAACTTCTCCCCACAGCGACTACATCGCTCACCTTGATGGCTTCTCCGAGATCGATGGCGGCTGGCTCAACCACAACTACATTCAGCTGGCCTACCAGCTCGCCGACTGCTGCGCCGGGTTCGCGTGGTCTTTCATCGTCACCTGTATCATCCTATTCGTGATGAACCTGATCCCTGGCCTCAGCCTGCGCGCCTCGGCCGAGGAGGAGGAACTGGGTCTCGACGATGCCCAGCTTGGCGAGTTCGCCTACGATTATGTCGAGCTTAGCCGCACGATGAACGATGTGCTCGGAGGCTCGACCGAGGGGCATGCTTCCAGCCGAGGAAGTCTCAAGAACGCACCGGTCACTCCCCCAGCCGCCAAGACTGAACTTTCTGAGAAGATGGTATAAGGGAGAAAGAGCAATGGGGAGCTAGTTGAGATGGTGTCTCAAAAAGAAGAGAGCATGAGTTCGCAAAGGGGGGATTTGTCAGTCACATTGACAAAGGCCACGTTTTCGATACCAATTTGGTCTTGTATCTATTTATATTGTAATCAAAATCTCGAGACTTGGGCATGTTCCGAGGCAGCTCTAGCTCTAGCCTCCAGCACTCGTTTCATCGCCCAGAGTTTTGCTACTCAAAAATCACACACAGCGTCGAGCTACTCACCCCTGAGTCTTCTGATGAGACGGTTGTACTGGCACATTAATTTCTCCAAATTCCTGCGCACCACAAAATAATCGGTATCACTCGCCACAATGCGCTGCGGGCCTCTCCGCGTACGCCATCCGCCAGACAAACGATCCAGACGAAGGATCCATAATTCCAGCATATTGAGTCTGGCTGTTACTCATTGGCCGGTTCTTGATCATCACAAGCAGATCCTCGGGCATCATGTTTCTGTCCTTGCACTCGCCACAGTGATAGGGCGGATAATCGCTTTCCGGGCCGTGTTTTGGGGTATTAATGCGTCGTCTCCTAGCTATCAAGACTTCTCGGACGGCCATGATACCCTGCTTCCGCTTCACCGAGCCACAGATTGTCCAGTCCATGCGCTTCATGCCCTGGGAGGAGTTTGGCGACAGACATGAGTGTGCCATGCCCTTGTGAGTAACTAGTTCGAGCCCAAGTGACTCTCCAGGCTCTGGATCTTCTGTTACATCGTTGTTGCAAGTAACAATGAAGTGATTGGATCTTGTCCAGCTTGCAGAACGATGATCCTTTTCGATATTATAGACGTGGGTGGGAGTGCAGAGGATCAGATATGCTGCCGTAGAGGGTGCGACCTGCAGCTGCTGTAGGATGGCTGCCATCTCTCCATGTTCAGTACCGCTACAATTGCTAGGTCTCCATAGGAGTGACCTGGGGTTCGCATCGTCCGTTGACATGGTGGATCCGGTGATGTTGTTGAAGAGCAGGCCGCGCAATAAACTCGAGATTCCAGGCCTCATGCCAAAGACGACCATCACTTGGTGACACCGATACCTGACCCTCCGAATGAGTGTACTTCGATCATGCTGCGGCCGTCGGTTGAGGCTCACGCTCAACCCTGGCCTCACACCGGTCAAGACGCCCACGTAGCCGAAATATGTCAGGGTGCTCGCCACAACGGGACCGCCATCAAAGACGACAAAGTCGAGCTCGACGATGATCCTGCGAAGCTTCGTGCCGCCCCAGTCGAGTGTGCGAAAGTGGAACATGCTTGAGGTGGTCCGGCAACCGGCGCCGGCTGGTGCGCCTTCGAAATCGTCAGAACACGAGCTATCCCCCTCGTCGTGTGCTGGCATGGTCACACGTGCTCCGCCGCTCGTACACCCCATGATCATGTCCACGAACACGTTGAACATGACGAGAAGCGCGCGCGGGATACCAGTGGCCCGAGATATCCCCCTGATCTCGGCATCCTCGTCGTCAGAGTGCAGTCGTCTCATGAGGAGGTGGATCGGTATCTTTAGGACGGCTGCTATCGCTGGTCCGGTGAGGTCATCCAGGATCGAGTTGAAGAGTTTTGGCAGATCGAGACGCTGCTTCATGTACGCCGCGACTTCGTCGTAGCGGTGATCTGGGGCATGGGACAGGTTGATGGTCAGCCTTGGCGGGTTGAAGGGGCGCTTCTGTCTGCCTGGTTTCGTAGCTCGGTCTGCGACTGTCCAGACCTGAGCCATCGCCGAACCGTCTTCCAACGTGGAGGCGGAAATGGGTGTCATGGGCCTGATTTGTAATTCCTCTACTTGGGGTTCGGGTTCTGCACTTGTTCTAATCAGTTCTCCTGCTCCTGGAATGTTTCAAATACGGTCAATTCTGAGGGCTTCGGGGATTTGAGGTTCAATTTAAAATTAGGAAGGAGATGGACAGCTTCGCTGCCAGTCAATAGGCGTACATATATCATTGGGCAGTTGTGGCTGTGAGATATCACAAGTGTGCCAGAGTACGCCGCTAGCTCTCAAGTGATACGACATGATCACGCTGCCTGCTGGTGGTTACATATAGCCCGATCTCATCCATGGACTCGGACTCAGGGCAATATGTACGAGTTGGTGTTGTCTTTTCTGAGTGTGGGTTGAGGCTTGATCTCCTGGCCTTCCAAGGTTGGTAAATGTGATTCATGAAATTTATATCGAACAATTGGAGATACTCAAGCTATTCGAATATCTGTCACTTCTTTACACGTCAATCTCACCCTACTTTTCGTTGTTCCTTCGAATAATGAGATAAGTTTCCCCATGCAAGAAGTTGCATTCTTGCATCGTGTACAATGCCTGGGTCTTTAAAGAAGCTGATGAAACGGATTATAAATTTTCATAGGGACATCCTGGTTCTAGTTGCGACATACAACAGTTCCTCAGAGTCAGAGACGTCGGTCTGCTGGTTGAAAACCTCCTCGGTTTTCTCGAAGACTGCTTTCATGAATGGATATTACATAGGGTCAAAGCCATAAGACAATCCCTTCGATCGCCACTGCCAAGGTTGTACGTCATTCTATTGAAATACATGGAATGGAATCCAGCCCACTGGAGATCAATTAGTCAGGTCTAAAGTGCAGATGGGGGTCGAAAGTCAATTGGGCTTTGCTTCCGATGACAACATGCTATGTACACATAATATATCGAGCTAGCCTGAGCCTTCAATGAGAACCTTTAATTAGTGGAACTTCAGATATCTGGCCCAGTCCTGTCCCCCAGCACCGCAAGCAGCGTTACAGTGCGCTGATCTCTCCCACTCCACTCACCTCGACGTGCATACCGCTTGAGTGATCGACACGTAAATCCCCGGCTGCATTGCAGTACATGTGGATAAAGAGCCATTTTTATTGTTACCTGGTCAAATCGAGGCCTCAACTGAGCCACGTTAAGTTCTGCGGCTACCAACGTGCAACGTCCATGGTGGTCCAGTAAATTAAAGCTTGGCCAGCGCAGATCACGGCTGCTCCCGATCCAAGATCGATTCTATAGTTTGGGTTCAAATATCCCGGCACAAGGTTCTTCCTGCCTCGAAGCTGAGTCAGAATTTCTCGGAGGTTTTAAAATTTATAAATTTAGCGACGGCTACAAGCTTTGAATGAATGGTCTGCACTGTACCGCACTGAGGCAGGGCCGTAGTTTCTCAGGGCTTGTAGCTCACAGTGGGCAGCCCAAATGATGAGTGTCCATGTTTAGGATGAAAATTCATTCTGTAATTAAGTTGAATATGACATCAGCCTGGATTGTCTGTAAAGGGAGCACGGTACTTCAATGCGGTTTTGTATTCACCGACATATGTACTTCGACCTCGCGGGCCAAGTTCGGAGCCTTGTCACCTCATTCTCTGTTGGCTACTTATTCATAAATGTGTGATACATTGGATCGTCCCCCTAAAGCAGACAGTTCCTAGGCATATTTTAGTGCTTGCCCGTGACAATTATTTTCAATGTGCAGAGGCTCTCCGACAACTTATGCCGAGCGGGTGCATCCAATGTGGATGAATACATCTCAACCGGGTTGTGCATACGGTGACAGCGTCCATCGTCAACCGCATTTTCTTGGCAGACTAATTGCTGCCCCTGTAACAGGAGCCTCAAAGTAGTAAATACTGCCAACGGTCTGGAGCCCTTAGTTCTGTGGGATGCGGACATTGACCGGGCCCAAACAAGGCCAAGATTTAACGGAAACCCTCCGCCACCTAGGGCCCATTTGTCGGAACCGACCTTCGGCTGCACATTCAGAGCGACCTCCTGAGCCGGATGAGCCGATCTGGTGTTGTCGGACTGCAAAAGATTGCTGAAAGCACTCATAGCTACAGAACTCGAAATTCACAGGACCGGCACACCGTACGACAGTAGGTAAAAGCTGAAGAGTGACGACCTTCCCGGAGCAGTCGATTTTCAGCTTGAGGGACGAAATGGGTAAGACCAATGCATAGGCGCTATATAGAAAGATATGCATGGAACGATCATTTATGAAAATACAAACCTTCCGCTATGATGTTAAGACTCCAAAGATAGGGCTTGGATAAGCATTACGGGCGGCTGAATGTCTGTCAGGAGGACCACTATTGCAGCAGCGAAACGGCCCAGAATATTCTAAGCAAGAAGGGTTTTGTAAACCAGCAGATTGTTGAAATTCTTGTCAGATGTGTCCTTCCAAATAGGGAGGAGCCCCCTGAGGTGGTTTATATACCTGATACCTCGTAACCACGGTTGAGGAAGTCGGAAGTGTCTGCCCTGGAACGACCATGATCTTGATGTGAACGAGGGGTTTCTGAGTAAATGCAGTGCTGTTCATCCCATGCTGCCAGGAGATGCAAACATCAGATGAACTCGGAGCTGGCCCCTGATGCGACTCGGCTAACCTTTGTGTCGGTGACCCCTTTACCCCATCACGGTAAACCCTATCTGGGCATCTCGACAAGTGGTGATCCACTCTGGTGCGCTGCCCCTCAATTTTCAGGGACGACGCAAGCAATGGGTTTATCTGCAACTCTGGCGTGGGTGCTGGCAAGATCTTGGCCCTGAAGCATAAAGGTTGATGGGGACAGATTCGGGTTTAATGTTTCTTTCCGAGCTGATCGATTCGACAATGACATTGTTTCGGAGTCTTGGCATTGCCCTTAATTCCCTGAGATGGTGATACGAGGGTGATCCCTGAAACCATGCTCCGAGGTACATGTCCCTTTTGGGCAAAGAAAAAATCCTCAGAGGCCAGAGGGCGAGCAGGCACAGACCAGTTATTCTAAAGTTAGAACTCTTCCAGAAGTTAAGGTCTAGCCAACCACATGGTATTGCCGCACACAAACGGGAGAGATAATCCCGAAGTCTGGAGAAGTTGCTGGGCTGGAGAATATATCGTGTGGCCTTCTCCCCATGTCCGGGGCTTCTTTTTTTTTTTGGTCTCCTGTGGCTATGCGCCGTGGGCTGCATCTGTCTATATTGCGGTGGTATGATTGGTTCATGACTGTAGGATGTGTCTCGGCCAATGCTCTCGAGAGACACTCGCATCAGGGCAAGTTGACCCTCTGAACACAGACTCACTCACATACAAACACAGTACGATGAGTCCTTTCCAACACGCTACAGGTGTGCTCACAGCCTCGCCACGGCGCCCGCTGGCAGATGCAAAAGTGGGTGCAGGACAGGACGAAAGGGGAAAGAGGGCGATTTATTGGAATCGTGAAACGTCAGCAAGCCCCTGTGCTCCCGCAATTGAAGGGCGGTCGGCTGGGGGCGCCTAATGCGAAAGCGCGTCGAGATCGACGATAGGTGGAGAAGGCCCCGTTGCGGCTCCAGCCCGGTCGACCAACGGCGTGACGCTGACAGACAAGACAGCGGCCAGGATGTGCTGCAGGGATTGGAACATCTCCGTCTCTGGACCGGACCACACAACTCGGTCGAGAACAGAGCAGCCGCAATAAGCACAGTACAGAACAGTCAGCACGGTAGTAATAGCCTGAGCCCGAGCCCGAGCTCTGGAGCCTCCTCGACCAGCCATGTCCTCCACATCAGCTCATTTGCGGCATCGAGCACTCGATGGTGTTTCGAAACAATCTTGACCATCGACTGCCCCCGTATTAGCCGAACCAGCCCCAGATGGCAGTATACTCCGTCTTGACGGTGGACCACGGGCGTCTAGGGCTGCATGTCGCGCCAGCTCGAGTGGGCTGCCGGCTTGTTGACTCCCTGATGCCGCGGCCGGGCTCTTCCTCCTCGTCGTGATGGCCACACAGCCGCCCGGGTGGTATAAGGGCAACCAAGTCCCCCAGCTATCCACGTACCATCTCGGCTCTGGCATCTTCGTCGACAGTGTCTTCTTTTCACGTTCATTCTTGCTTCACCCACAAACCCCGCGGGTTGTTCATTCTTTCTATCGGTGCTAGTTCACCCAATTCGTTCTTTTCCCCCCAGACCTTCACTCTGCCCTTGATCGGGATACAAACAGACTGTTCTCGATCCCTCTTGACGTTCACTGATCGCTGATCCACCCTCAACAAGACAAAGAGAAAAAAGGCCTACATATCCACCATGCGTTTCCAATCCGCTGGGGCCTTTGCCTCGCTTCTGCTCTTCTCCCGCGTCGCCGTCGGAGCTGCCATTGCAGACCCAGCGAATGCCACCCTCCCAGTTGAGGATGACGATACTTGTGACCCGGATCTCGAGGAGACTGTTACCGCCACTCTCCTGCCTGTTTCTTCTGCGGCAGCTGCCACCGGTGTCGCGTCCAACGCTGAGAGTTCTGCTCCTGCTCCCATCGGCAATGGCACTGTGCCCACGGCCTCCTCTGGGGGGGAGCTGACCACCTTGACCGTCATGTCGACCCAGGTTCGAACCGTCATTAGCTGTGCCCCCACCGTCACCAACTGCCCGGCCGATTCGTCATCCCTCTCGGAACTGGCCTCCACCGCCCCTGAGCAAGTATCTACTGTGGTCGTGACGGATCTTGTACAGCTCGCTACGACAATCTGCCCCGTGACAGCCGCCGAATCTGTCTCTTCCAGCGTTATTTCTGTTGCTGCCACTGGTGGAATCACCGGTACTACCATTACGGCTTCTGCAACCCTCCCTGGTTCCCTCCCAACTGACGCCCCGAGCCCTTCGGGGACCGGGGCCGGTGCTGGTCCTCAGCCATCCGGAGAGGCCGCCAGCTCGTCCGCGATTTCCGCTGCGGTTCCATCCGAGTCTGCTGAAGTGCCGCCCGAGTCTTCTGCTATTCCTCCCGAGTCTTCTGCTGTCCCGCCTGAGTCTGCTGCCGAGGTCCCCTCCGGCTCTGTTGTCCCTCCTCAGGAAAGCTCCTCGCCTGAGACAGGTGCTTCCCAGGCACCGCCGGCTCCCACAGGGGCCGTTCCTCAGCCCCCTTCCAACAGCACGAGGCCTTTCCCCATCGGCAACTCATCCATTCCTTCCATTCAGGAGGTGACTTCGACCGTGTACTCCACCAACCTGTACACGGTTACGTCCTGCGCCGCCAGCATCACCAACTGCCCTGCTGGAAGCTCCGTAGCTACTGAGATTGTTCCTGTGTCCACCACAGTTCTGACAACCACGCTTGCTTCGTCCGAGATTGCCTCACTCTCATCGGTCGCAGCTATCACTGGTGCCCCTGAGACCACTCCTGCCCCTGGCGGTGAGCAGACCACTCTGACTGTCCAGGTTACACACGTAAGTTGTTTCAGCAGCCCATGGATGTTGATATACAAAGAATACCTATATACAGTTGGGAGTATTTGCTAACCTGGTACTCTTCTCCAGCTCCACACTGTCATTTCTTGCGCTCCTACCGTCACAAACTGCCCAGCGGCCACCGCCACCAAGGAGATCTCCGAAGCCATCTCCTCCCACGGAAGCTCTGCCGTTCAGCCAGTTATTGTGACCAGCATTGTCGGCGAGACAGTCACCGTGTGCCCCGTTACTGAGGCCTCTGCCATATCATCTGAGGTCGGCGCCAGCCTGAGCTCTGCTGTGGTGACCACTACTGGTAAGAATATTCCCTATCAATGGCTCTCACCAGCGTACTAATGCCCTCCCAGTCAGCGGCTCCGCCTCTTTCTTCATCCCCGGTGCCTCCAGCGTTCAGACTGCCGTTGTTTCTCAGACATCGGTGCTGACCACGGCTACACCCGTCGTTTCTTTCCTCACTGTGTCCCTGGGCAACGGCGTTGAGAGCACTTCCACCAAGATTGTTGAGCAGCCCCAAACTGTCACCTCAATCATCCCAGAGGCATCCGCTTCCTCTTCCGTTGAGGCTATCGCCGCGTCCTCGTCCACTGCTGTCATCGTTTCCGTGTCTCCAGTCGTGTCTGTGATCACTATCACCCTGAGCGATGGGTTCGAGAGGACATCAACTAGCTCTTTCCAAGAAGCCTCAACCATCACAACTGTTGTGCCTGCTCCTACGACCCCAGCAGCTGGAACTCCTGCGGCTGAGACCCCGGCCCCCGAGACCCCTGGGGCTGAGACGATCCAAACCACCATCCTCAGCACCAGCATCGTGCAAGTCCCAAGCGTGGTGACTGTCACAGTCTCTGGCATTGCTCAGGAGTCCAGCACCGTCATCGAGTCCACTAGCGTCCACACTTCGATCGTGGAGCCCACGCCCAGCGCCCCCGCCTCTGAGGTCGTGTCCAACCTCGTTTCCACCATCTACGAGACGGTCACCTCGCAGATCCCCGTCGAGACCATCCTCACCGTCACCCTCGGCGACCAGATCCTGACTTCCACAATCTCCACGGCGGCCGCCGTGCAGACCGCCGAGACCACCGCCCCTCCTCAGATCTCGACCGTCTATGTCACCGTGGGCTCCGGCTCCGAGACCAGCGTCATGACGAGCACGTACACGGCCAGCGAGGTCGTCGCCAAGGAGACCCAGACCCTTACTCTGACGGGCAGCGCCGGCATCGTCTCCACCTACACCCTGACCATGAGCCAGGCCACCACCGTCACCCAGGAGGCGCCCAAGCCCACCAACCAGGGCAACGTCGCCAGCGCCTGCGTGCCATCCACCGTCACTCTGGTCAGTGTTTCGACGCTCTGTGCTCGAAACGGCAACGCCTGCGCTACGGCCACGAACCTGCCTCTGGCGAGGTTCTAAGGGAGGAAAGCATGACAGGATATATGGGGATTATGCGATATAGATAGCCTGTCTTGAAGTTGTTGCATGTTTGAAAGGTGTTCTTTTCAGCGATTGGATGATAAGATATAAGGGCTTGTTGGTGTATCATTTGCCTTGGCACTGTCTTCATCCGCTGTACATACGTATTCGAAATAGAACCGAATGTTGGAGATCTTTACGCACTTGTTGAATGATCAAGCTCCCTCGTGAATACTTGTCACAAATTTACACAAGAACATGAGGCCTTCTAGTACAATCCCGACACTTGCAAATCGAAAAATGCTTCAAATCTTTTCTATGTTGAAATCGGATTCGTCATGCCTCTCGGAACTGGCCTCCACCGCCCTGAGCAAGTATCCCGAGGTCTACTGTGCGGGTGAACACAGAGTCAAATTATACATGAATGGCACGCATGCGTGGTTGGTATCTTGGCTCACATTGTGGACTAGCTAATCGCTTGAGAGCAGAAGACGATGTGGGCTTGACGCCTGAGAGATTTCCCCGTTAAATTTTCGTTTCATTGAGGATAGCCACAAACAAGAATGTAAGGTGACGATTTGCTAATCTTGTCTTCTACGGGGAAAGGGCCTTGCCTCGTGGATCAAATCCCCCATTCCAGTCTCATGGCAGCACCAGCGGTGGACCAAAAAACACTTTTCAGGTTGTGTCTCGTGGATGGAGATCCTCCATTCGTATTTCATGGCAGCACCAGCGGTGGTCCAAATGTGAATGTCGTGTGTTGTGTTCGTCTCAAGTTTGCAACTGCCGCTCCAAGCTCTAGTCTCCATCCGTGGATGCAGCTTCAGTCAAACCATTGTTCATCAGGCGCTGCATGACCTTGGTGACGACGCCCAAGTCGAACTCCTCTATTTCGGCGATAGTCGGCTCAAAAAGCTTGCCAGCGAAGATGTGGGTGACCAAGTCCAGGATCCGCAAAATCATAGAGTGATCTATGGAGTTGAAGGTGCTCTTTCCAGCCTCCAATATAACTCTTGGGATGCCCTTGATTTCGGGGATTTCTTGACATCCCATTGTCGTCTGGTCGGACTCAAGGCTGCCAAACAAAAACTCTTCAAGACCTTGCTGCCATCTAGCGTCAGGATTCGACATGGCGTTGCCGACAACGAGAAGACTCCACTCAGTAGAAGCACTGCCAGCTCGCTCGCGTATGGGGTTGAACATCACAAGCAACGTGTTACCCAGCTTGTTTCTGGCCCGCGTGCCGGGGATGATAGCGGCCAAGCATCCTTCTTCGAGCTGCGCATGCTTCGAAAGCAGCGCTTTGTTGTACTTCCTAGCGGCGTCGGTCGACTGCGTGCACATACAGTCCCAAGGCATCAGTGGTGCAATGCCACACAATCTTGAAATTCCAAGGACCAGTAGTGTCATGAGCTCTGACCAGAAGTGGCCGTCGATGAATTCCGTAAAGTCATTCGCAAAGTAGCTCTCCTTGAATGTCTCAGCACACCGATGAAGATCTTCGAGGGGCATGTCCTCAAAGGAGCCCTCGCGAGTCACCAGGCTTGAGCCATAGATCCATGTGGTTCGACCTTGGGTGTAGTGGTTGGTTCTCTCCAAAGCCGAGGGAACATCTGCAATCGGGGCCTCTGCCCCAGTGAGCAGAGCGGCGCGACTTTCGATCAGACCTCAGGTAGACATACAGGTATCGAAGTTTTTTTTTTTTTTCTTTTTGGATAGGATACACCGATCAAAAAACTCGCGAGGTAGGTTGTGGTCCTATAGCCTATGATTCCGCATGAGATGTCAATTACCGGGAAATCTGCGGTCAAGAAGCAACATGCCACTGTAACTTCGCCTTTCTTTGGATTCTGTCCATCATGGGCTCCTCTGAGCCCTGCAGACTTAGCCCTCTCCCCTGGTCCAACATCCGCACAGATCCGAAGAGTGTCGTCATATTGAAACCGAGCGAAGTCATTGCATGAACGAAGTCTGTCCACGGAATCTGCTTAGGCTTTTTTCCCTTCGTAGAGACAAGAAATAGTGAATCTTGGAAGACGTCCCATGCTCGTTTGTTGACGGTGATTTGCAGCTTCTCTGGTTGTGTGCGACCGTCATCAGCTTGGTCCGGTTGTGTGCGGTCGCCGTCATCTTGGTTTGGCTGCGGATCTTCTGTGTGCTCGGTGCTCGATGCTTGGGGATTTCG
>JACBFG010000011.1:4205661-4233856 GCA_013435955.1 Diaporthe sp. HANT25 | reverse complement strand
CTNTCTTCTTCTTCTTCTTCTTCTTCTTCTTCTTCTTCTTCTTCTTCTTCTTCTTCTTCTTCTTCTTCTTCTTCGGCGGCAGCATCTCTGGCTGCGTGTGGTCGTCGTTGGCTTGGTCTGGTTGCGGGTCTTCTGTGTTCTCGGAGCTCGATGCTTGGGGCTTTCGCTTCGTCTTCTTGGACTTCTGCTTTGGCGGTTGACGCCTAATCGATCGTGACATGTTCTCTTCGTGACCGAACTCGAGATTGACCGCACCGAGACCACCGACCAATGGAGCCAAGTCATCTTTCCAATCTTGCGTCCTCGTCAAGCTCTCTTTTCGTGGCCATAGACGTTCCCAAGGTTCAACAATGTGTTTCGAGCAGTGCTCCTTGATGTGCTTGTCGAAACCGGCCCAGAAATTCTCTAGCGCAGACTCGGAATTCTGCATGATGGCAGTTCTGGACTTGTTCAGGGGTATGTCGACTGGATACTCCAAAACGTCCAGGGTGTGGTGGACTGTAGAACCAAGACTCAGAAAATTGTCGTCGTCCTCACGGTCGGCCAGCTTGTCGAGCTCCTGGATGAGATGCGCCTGGATCAAAAGCGCGCGATTTCTTCTCCATGCATTTTTCATATGGTCCGCATTCGACTCATGGTAAAAAATGACTGGCTCAAAGGAACGACACTGGACCCAAAGCTCCGCATAGAGGGCGAGGTCCGCAATGACCTTGTCAACACCAGATGAGATGTGCACGGTGGGCACGTTGTCGTCCTCCACCAGCCGACGCAGCTCAATGATCATCGTAAGCGAGTCGAGCCCCTTCAAACCCAAATCCGTAGTGACCCACTGGAACAATGTCCAAATGAGCTTGTCGTCGATCAAATCCAAAATTTTGTCTTCTCTGAACTTGAGCCGGTGGTCATACTTGCCAGCAGTTTCAGTGTTCTCTGTCACCTGATACACATACGGCTTCATAGCCGAGGAGGCCATGAACCGGTATCGAAGAATATGTAGTAGAGCGGGGAGCACGATGTGCTCTAGAAAGACTTTCAACTCACGCATCGCATTTCTGCACTCAGGGCTGCCTTTGAGATGACTCTGCACAGAACTGATTCGATGTGAGAGGGTATCCCACATGCACGCCTCTTTGAAGATGGACGAAACGGCTTCGGTGACTGTCTTATCGCGGAATTTGTCCCTGGTGAACAGGCCGGTGGGACCAAGAAATGATTTTTCCCGACTTGTTCAAGGCTACCTCCGGGTCGTATCTTTCGAACATCTTCGTGTACTCTTGGAACGTTCTTGGGCACTCCTGAATCCCAAACAGTGCGTCTTGAGCTTCCTCAAGTCTGGCCTGGACGAGTTTGGAGCACATGTCAAGGTTGTCGACTGTTGGTGGAAGGTAAGGGTACTCCAAAGATCGTCTCCAGTCGTTGATGCATGTCCTCTCCAAAATATTGCTTGTTGGCAGTGCGCCTGAGGCCTTTCTTGGCAGAACCATTGCTGGATGACTCCTCAATAATGAGTTTGCAGGCCATGACCAGGAACTGTAGATGGACTTGTCGGAACAGCACATCCAAATGCTCCCCTGAGAAAACGGCACATCCACGTGGAGGCTGGTTAGATGGTCTGCCACATGCACGTTCCTCTGAACGTGGGCACAACGGCTTTGATGACTGATTGCCGCAAAATCAGGCTTATAGGTCCAAGCAGCATTTTTCTTGCGTTTTCTTCCATCAGCCGTGGCTCCTCTGATCCACAGAGTCGAAATATCATCAACTAGTGCTTGATTTTATTGTCAACAGAAGATCCAGCCTTGCACCAGAAGCAACCACACTCCGTGACCGAGGAACAAGTTCTTCAAGTGACGTGTGGAGATTTTCCGCGTTCCATGCTCGCTGCTCATGCCTGTCTTTGTCCATCGCAAATTCTCGCCTGTCCCTTACCAACCACCGCCGCTCGAAGTACCGGCCTCCCAACCATCAGTCGATGCACTGGTGGCCCAATCAGGCGTCGGCGTCGACGCATTGGCCCCCCAATTATCACCAGTACCAGTGCTGTCAATCGGGTCAAAACCATCGTCGGCATTCTGTGAAGACGAAGCAGTTGGTTGATCACACTTGGCAGCAATGTGACCGAACTTCTGGCACTTGTGGCACTGCACTTTGCTCAAGTCTCTCGGCTTTGGGCATTCCTTCCTGAAGTGACCAATCTGGCTACAATTGGAGCATTTGTACACCTTTTCGTTGGGACAGTCTTTGCTGACGTGGCCGGTCTGATAGCACTTGAAGCACTCGACCGGCTTCTTCTCTTGTTGTGGCTTCGGACAGACCCTGCCAATGTGACCAACCTCACCGCAGTTGTAGCACTTGACGGGGTCTTTCTTGTCCGGACAGACATTGGCCCAATGCCCATGACTCTGGCAGTTCTTGCACTTGCGCGCGAAGGGGTTCTCCTCTTCGTCGTCATCAGCTGTGGGGGGTCCAGGGGATCCAGGCTTGTCGGCATCATTGAAAAAACTGCCCGATGCTTCTCCGGTATCGGTAGACGAGTCCCAATAGCCGCCAGAAGAGCCGCCAGTGTTGGCGGAAGAGCCGCCAGTGTCAGGGCTGGCCGTTGCAACGGCCTTTGGAGCTGCGCGCATGAAATCCTCCAACTCCTGGATTACCGTCGGCTTCGTCATGCTCTCGTCTGGCTGGGAACTTGGACCTGCCTCCGTGCTTGGCTTTGCGGCAGTCTTGTCGGCCTTTGAGGCCTTGTGAGCGTCCAGCGCCGCGGTGACTGCCTTCAGCTGAGTCTCAAGCCTCTCTTGCTCTCCGTCCCGCACACCAATGGTGAAAGGCCCAGGGACCTCTGGCGCATCCTGGGCCTCCTCTGAGGCCCAATTCGTCTCTTTTTCTTTTTTCTTCTTTTTCAGTCTTTATGGGCCTCCTCTGAGGCCCGACTCGCTTGTGCGAAATGGAGTATTTGAGATGCCAGTCTCGCAAGAAGTATTCCAGGATTGGTCGCCAGATTTGCCGGAAGTGTCAGCGCCCCCGTAGGAGCTTCTTCCCGAAGGATTGCCAGTATCATCAGAAATGGTCCAAGACTGTTCGCCAGGGTTGTCAGAAACGTTCCAAGATTGGTTGCCAGCTGTACCGGCATTGTCGGCTGCCCTCTGCTGGGTCTTAGAAACATTGCGCGTGCGTGCCATCATTTTCTGCCGAAAGGTCATTGGCTTGCTGATATCAGCCTCCGAAGTACTGCTGAACTCT
The DNA here is from genome assembly GCA_013435955.1 of Diaporthe sp. HANT25. Lineage (NCBI taxonomy): Eukaryota > Fungi > Ascomycota > Sordariomycetes > Diaporthales > Diaporthaceae > Diaporthe > Diaporthe sp. HANT25. Next base: position 4,230,619 of record JACBFG010000011.1, on the reverse strand, counting down.
GTGGTCGACTCGGTCACTGTCTCGCTGGACTTCAATACTGTCTCGCTGGACTTCAATGCTCTATGCGCGTTCAGCGCGGCCGTGGCCCTATCGATCTGTTGCTGAAGCTGAGTCATCTGTGTCTGCATTTCATCAACCCGTGCCACCAGTTGATCTTCCTCTTCGTCGTGAACATCGCGCACATCGGTCGTGAAGGCCACCGGAACCTCTGCTGCATCTTGTACAGCCTCCTGGGCTTCCTCTGAGGCCCGACTCGCTTGTTGACGACAAAGTAATTGTGGATATTCACAAGGTAGATCCGGACGTCATCTTTATTGGCAGGGACAAAGTTCTCGTGGTCAACCGTGTCAATGTCGCCAATCAACGCGAGGAAGTTCTTGTGCCGACTCATCGAAACGCACAAACGGCGAGGATCCTGGGTGAAACCGGCGCCTGCCTGCTTGGTTGTAGCGAAGACGAACAAAACGTACGGCCGCTCTTGGCCTTGGACGGCATCGGCACTCGTTACAAGCACACCTCTCGGAAGAACCCTTTGAAGTTCCACAATCTCTGCTCGGTATGCTCCAATGGCCATGATCTCATCCAGCTCGACGCCACAGCTCACAAGCTTCTTCACCATATATGCCGCTGCCTTGGTCTGAAGGAGGCTGTACCTCGACTTGCCGTTCCACTCGCAAACAGAGTTAGGCACGTGAACAAAAATGGGCAGGATCCGGTCTGCTGGTGAAGCTTCAAGTCCTGTAAAATCTGCGACGATGGACGCCTCAACTCGCTGTGCATCGGGGTGGTTCTCGGGGTGTCGGCTCGGGTGAGACTTGATGGACTTGAAGTCACGGTAGAAGTTCTCATACAGGACGTCAAATTGACCATCGACAGCTCGGTGTTGAGTGTCCAAGAGGAAAACAGGGTACCCCGCTGTCTTGATTGTGTGCAAAGACGAGGTGATCATGAACTCACGAAACATGTGCTTCCTGTAGTCGCGGATGAACGGACCAAACTGTCCAGGGTCACCGGAAAGAATCAAAGGATGGAGACCATCCCCGGGCTTCTCCAAGCCCTCGAGGCTCCTGGTCACTTGAGTCTCGTTGGCCTCATCCCAGCTCAAGTTTCCAGCGACAAACTGGCGCAGCTTTCGGAAGCCTTCGCGCTCGTCATCCTTGGCCGAAGTCGCTAGCTCGGTCAACTCGGGCTTTGAGAACTCGGGCAGCCGGTGTGGACCTGCACCGAGAACCTGGAGCAACAGGTGGCATATGCTGTTTGGGCGTGGGCTGGACTTGAATCCTGTCCGGACAAGGCGTGCGAACTTCATTATCTCCTCGTGATCGTTGCCGTATGCGCGAAGCAGCAATGGGTAGCAGGCAGGCTGTGCAGAAGAGTCTGTGTGCGATCGCTTGCCAACTTTCTTGCTCAAGTCGGGAACCGAAGATTGCAGTCGCTTGGTGAAGTTGCCGTTCAGAGCATCCAAGGCGGCATGTTGCCCTGCGATCACCAAGATCTTGACCTTGCCGTCTGATACCAGGCAGAGGAATTGGTCAACTGTGGCGGTGGCTGTTGTCTTTCCGGCTCCAGGGAATGCCTCGAGCAAGAAGACACCGTCTGCAACGCTCCGAATGGAACACTGAACAAGTTCGCTCTAGACGCCAAGCTTGCCAGTCGTTTCCTCGAGGATTGCGGAGTACCGAGCTCCCTCGCCCTCTGCGCGAATGTGTGCCACTAAGTCGACCTCGTTGACAGGGTAAGGCAGGGAGGACTCCTCGATGTGCGGGTTCTCTCCGGGGATGTAGACTCGCCTTCGCGCTCCGCGGCCACATACCATGTCTCTGGTGGCGCTCTTTTGCGTCTCGTTCCGGCAGTAAGCCTCGAAGCCCATGGCTTGTTGATCTTTAACTGGGATCCAATCGGTGGGACCTAGTTTCTGGCTGATCTTCACGATGAAGCGCTTCGACTGTGATGTCTCGTCTGGGAATTGGATCCAGAGTTCCTCCTAGGTTTCTCCGTCGCTCCTGACCAGGTCTGAAAAAACGGCATCTGCACCAATCGCGTCCTTGGCAAGTCTTCTCGGGTGAATTAGTGCGACATGGTCTGAGGGCAAAATGACACCAGCAGGTAAGGTGCCGAGTATCGTGGCTGGGAAGGGCTCGCGTTCGTCGATTTTGGGCTTCGTCTCGCCGCTATTGGGGTCCCTCTGGACCGGCTTTTCCTTAAGGACCTGAAGATCCTGGCCATCCTTGTTGAGCGCATCGAGTAACTTCTGAAACTCATCACCCTGTACGTGGATTTTGGTTAGCACTGATCGACATACATCACAGCGACAAAATTACTCACCTCGGGCAGTTTAAAGCCCGCATAGAGCTTCTCGTTGTCTCCATGAACCAGCACCACCTGGCAGGCCCTTGCTGCAAGCTTGTCGATGTCTTGCTGCAAAGGAAGCGTCTCCAGCGACAGCGCCATCACCATGGCATTGCGGACATGGGAAAAATCCGTCACACGCGGCAGATGAAGTCGAGCCTGTACATTAGTGTCAGTATCCAATCAAACAGGGTAGAATTGAACCGGAAAACAAATAACCTCTGCTCGAAGCCATAAGGTCGGTGCAAGCTTTGTAGCAGCCACCCTGCCTACGTCGCAACTCCTGGTGATGTATGCGAGCGACAGCTGGAGGCCACTGCCTTGTGTCCACCTTTGTGGACTCTGCACAGGTCAGTGTGCTTGCAAATCTTGGGCGGCAATGATTTTATCTGCGCAAATTAAACGTCAGTTGTGTTGTAGAAACGGACGACGTGTGGCGCTTACTCGAGTTTGCTGTCCTCCAGTTATGAAGCCTTGTTGAACCCCTGTTCAAGATTGAGCAAGCGAAAAGCTCAGCTACGCAGGAGCTTGCTGATGGTTGGGCGACTCTCCAGTCGCATCAAATAGTTGTTTTGCCCTTGGAGGGAGTCGCAGGGAATTGAAGCAGGCAGCAGGGAGGGGAGGGGGGGTGTGAGAGAGAGAGAGAGAGAGAGAGAGAGATGGAGGGAGGGTGATTGAGAAGTAGAGAACAGGTTGGAGGTTCGAGATTGCAGGTCTTGTTGTGTTGTGTTGTGTTGAAGTGGGAAAAAAAGCTGAAGGGAGAGGATGGGGTGGAGGGTTTAAATAGAAATGGGAGGTGGGCGTCTGCCAGGCGCGGTCAGCTCGTCTGAAAACACAGTCATTGAAGACAAATTGAATGAACCTGCCAGCAGCCAATGGTATGAGGCAGACCATCTGATCAACGTTGAAGATGGGACGAGCAGTGCGAGCCTATTGGCTCAGGAGTATAGAAGCCCATTCAAGATAAATTGACAATGCTAAACAAGCAACGCTCAACGGGCATTCTGATTTGTGCTCAGAACGAACCAACGAGATTCGTTGAAGCAAGATCAGATGGTTTTCTTTCTAGACCAGTGATTGGGTGTTTCGATGGTTCAAGCGAGAAGCTGCTGCCCTTGATCGAGAAGGGCGCGAACTTGGGATGATGGGTCGAGTCTGAATGTGTGGCAGCCCCAGACTCGACGATTCAACCGACTCTCCTGCAGCAAATACGCGTTCGTCTTGAGGCGCTCTGTGTTTTGGGGGCTTCTCAGCAGTGTACGTCCACGATCGGGGGCGACGGCCTCCTGTTGGTCAGACATGATGACGAAGTCACTGGCAAATAGACTGGTCCACTGCTGGATTAATTAACATTCTATTCAGAAAGAGTAATACGTACTACTGTAGTGATGTGCTTTCTAGAGTGAAATGGAGACGATGTATAGGCCAGCCTAGTTCTCTGGGTCTCCAAGGTGCGCTCTGCTCAACATCAATGCTTGGATACCATCACTGGTTGTGGTAGTCTACCAGGACGGCAATTGTACTTCGCCCAGCTTCGACATAGCCAGCTTGGAGCTCTCCACTGGAACAGAAATCTTGGAACACAGCTACTTGCTTGACTTGAGCACTTAAGTAGGTAGGTGAACGTGCACCCAGCTTGCTCCACTGCCCAACACCCCGCTATTATGAACAAACGCGAAACGGTAAGTGACCTTAGCTTTCCCTGAATTCCTTTACTTGAACTTCATCCTGATCCCATCCACCACCACCAGTTGGCATCGCCAACCCCTTTTTTCACACGAGAGATGTGGCCGTCACCGATGGCAACCCCCTACACAACCAGCCGGCACTGCTAGCACCGTTTTTGTTACGAGAAGTATCTGGCCATCATCGATGGCAACCTTCACCACCAACCAGCTGGCATGGCCAGCCCCCCTTTCCACGAGAAGTATGTGGCCGTCACCGATGGCAAGACCTAAAACCACCAGCTGGCACTGCTAGAACCTCTGTTTTGCGAGTTTCACGAGAAGTATCTGGCCATTGTCGATGGCAACCTCCTCCACCAACCCGCTGGCATGGCCGGCCCTCCCCTTACGAGAAGAAATTTGCGGCCGTCGTCGATGGCAACCCCTTACACAAACAGCTGGCACTGCTAGCACCTCATTTCACAAGTAGTATCTGGCCATCATGGATGGCAACCTCCACAACCACCGGCTGGCACTGCTGGCACCTCTTCTTACGACAAGTTTGCGGCCATCATCGATAGCAACCCCCTACACCACCAGCAACTGGCACTGCTAGCACCTCCTTTTCACCACAATTACCGAGCCATCATTACAGCTCGAATTGACTGCGCCGTCACCGACGGCCCCTTTCAGAAACTTGATTCTCGTTTGTTTGTTTTCGCGTCACGCGTTTTTGCGCCTGCCAGGCTGCAACAATTTCCCACTTCGACAACATCGTTGTCTGCCCCACTCCAAACCACAACAAACACTTACGCGCACATCACACACGCACCTCGCTCTTCCTTTCCACTGCAGACGTTTCTCCGTCAACCCTTCTGACTTCTACGACCAATTCGCCTCCCCACTTCAAGAATTCAGGCCCATCGCCGTTGGCATCGCCATCACACAGATCACTTTTCAGGTACGTCGACGCCAATCGTAGCATATGGCACAAAATACCCCACAACACGCAAAGGCTCGATTTCCTGAGCAGCACTTCAGATCACCTCCAGAAACCCTCCTGTCTCTCTGCCGATCGATTCAATCCTCGTTTTCGTCAAACGACAACCCGAGGAGCCGGCCACACCATGGCTTCTTCCTCTGCTTCCGACGATGGCTCCGAGAGCGAACAGAATGGCCTACGTCTGAGAAAGCCCATTCGAGAGGTGAGCACATGTCTTTGCGAGACCTTCTTGTTTAGTCTTCAGATGATTGATCAGTTCGCAGAATTCTCTTGAAAAGCTTGAGTTCGATGTCAAGATCAAAGTCGGTCTCGACAACAACAACAACGAATACGTCGAGTTTTCGGGTGATGCCCCCCTCCTCTGGCATCAGCCAATCGAACGCCGCCGCATGGGCCTGAGTGATTTTCGACGCGCCTTGGGTTACTCAGACATCGATTTCGACGAGTATACTGCAGCTTTTCAATCCCACTTGCGTGCAAATGCTCCCTACGATCCAACAAGGTTGGCCAACAGAAGCCTTGTTCATCCTCGAGCTCGAGTCGAATCCCATATTTCGCCAGGCGAGCCCCAGTGCTACCGTGTGGTCCCTCAATTGCTCAGCACTGCCACTGCTTTCCGTCCAAACATCCTTTGCGCAATTGACCTGACATTCGAGCGGGACCACAGGGGCGGATTCCTTGTCTACAAAATCGCCCCCACTGGGAAGTGGTCTCTTCTGCACGCTCTGGTTGCTGCTCTCACTATCCTACACCCGTCTATCAACTTCTCTACCTTGGATCTTTACTACTACTACAAGAAAGCTGTGGAGTCTCGGGGAACCAATCGAGCCAACGCTTCCGCACACAATTGCGCATTCAAGTGGGGCATCACTGACCTGGCGATTTCCTACTATATGAAGGACCTCGGCCTCCCTACCCTTCTCACATTTGTGGTAGTCCGGCCTCTTCATGACGAGACGGTGTTCACCACCGCATGCGGAGGCCCAGACTGGTCGGTTACGCCATTGCAACGTCTGTGGCTCATGTACACGGAGAACGGGGACCCGCATCGATCGCATTTTAATGTGGTGATAAGACATGACACGGAAATGTCTCCTCGCCTCGTGAATGCCCTCGATGTGTTGGAGTCACAACAGACTTGGGAATACAATAGCAAGATTCGGCTGCTGGAGGCTGACCTGATGGACAGAGATGTCTCGATGACATCGTTGACCCTGGACGAGACCCGTGAACTGTTTCACGAGACAGCCGCTGCCCGAGTTGAGCACATGAACCGCCCAGGGTTCATCTCGAAGAAAGCCAATTCTGGCCGCTAAGGAATCACGCCTCGAGGACGAGCAACCTGCCGAGTATTTCGCATCGGTTTGCTGAACGAAACGCCCGCCTGCGTGGCCTGGCGAACAAACTGTCCTCCTCCATGCACAGCAAAATTCATTCTTGACCACTGCTCACCCCCTTACACCTCTCATCGGGTTTTCTCAACAGCTCGCCCGCCCGCATGGCTTGGCGAACAAGCTGTCCCCGATGGATACACACCAATCATCATTTTCTTACACCTTAGATCAGCTGGCTGGCAGCTCTCCCGCCTGCATGGCTTGGAGATCAAGCTCTCAGCATGAAAAATAGGTTCATCACTGGCTATGACCTTACACATTAGATTAGTTTCCTGAACAGTCGCCCGCCTGCGTGGCCTGGCGCTCGAACTATTTCCCATTCAGGATTGTTTCGACGTTTCACAAACTAAATCTCAATTTCATCAACACAAGTCTCATGAGTTTTTCCAACTGCTCGCTCGTGTGCATGAACTGGCAAAGAAGTCATAAGACCTGCTGTAATGGTGAAGGGCCCTGAAGAAGTGTGCGGGGACAAACATCATCGACCAAGTGCCGTGCGATGTAATCATCATTCGTTGCCTGTTCAAGGATCATCTCGCCATCATATACGTCCACAAGCCGTGATACCATGTACCTTTCCTCCCGCGCCATACTACCTGAGGGAGCATGAGTCCGTGTGGCCTCATTGGAAAGGAGGAGACGTCTGCCTCAAGCTGAATGCTCAGAAACTCACCACGCAGACGGGACATTATTTTGTAAATCCAGGAGTTAGACGATGAAGTCTTGTCATGTGAAAAAAATTGGTATTCAGCAGGGAAGACACCCCAGTTGGAAAGAAGAACGCCGATCAGCACAGTGTTCATCGAAAAACGCCTCCGTGTCGAAGGCCTGGCCTCGATCCGCAGTCTCTTTCCCGAATCGTTTTCTCCCCGTGCCTTCCCAACCAACGGCAACAGGAAGACAGCAGACCAGAGACTGATGAGCCGGACAGACACAAGAACATTCAAATTAGCAAAGGTGACTTAGCCAGGTAGAGTGTAGGTACGCAGGAGTCATCATCGACAGACACGGTTCTGTTTCCAGGTACCTGGGGTCCTGGGCTCACCCTCAGCCTTCCTGCTTCACTTTAGCATCTTGTCAAATTGGCTAAGTGGAAAACATGACGAGGTCAATTGCTGCCTCCGCTCACTTTGTGTTCTGATTCTGCCATCTGTGCCTAAGCAATCATGCCATGAGCTCGACCAGGCTGCAGTTTTGCGATAAAAAGCTGAGTTAACATAGCCATTCAAGCTCACGCATTTCCAATTTTTACACTATCATCAGGAGGTCTCCGTTTTACATTCCAATCCCTCAACATTTCTAACTGAAGCACATCCATTATGAAATGAAGTCTGCAGCGTACGAGTCATTCAACTCGGGTTGTTCCATGCGTGTGTCGTCACCCACATACTAAGATGGACTATCGTGGAAGTCATTCCTCCCTTGTGTCAGCCTTGCAATCTACCAAACGCGAAACACCAACATGTAATTCAATGCCAAGCGTACATGAGAATTCAGATAACGGGTTCTACACGAGAAGAATCAATGAATACAGTAGAGGGTACAGTTGAGACGTCACTTGGGCATAATGGCACAAGGGCTCAAGTTGTGCGCCAAATTATGTGTATTTTAAGAGTAGGCAGGCCTAAGAAGAAAAGGAAGGAAAGAGAGGTACCTTCTGGCCCTCTGGGCTGCAGTATAGAAGGTATTCAAGTGTGTTTGTGCAGCGAGCATGTGACTCTCAGGGACACCCAGTGGTTGCGTTCAATTTGACCGCGGCAACATCAAAAGTGATCTCACTAGAACCGATGACAAGTTTAGAAATCGAATTTTCGCGCTGGTACAAACGGAGGACCCCGATACATCATGAGCGCTTAACGACCTGTGCAGGTAGAATTTTACACACCCACAGCTACATCGATTCACACACCCACGTGGGTTTCAGGACTGGGTATTAGTTCTGGGTGTGTTAGGTCTGGGTGTATTAGGTCTAGGTGTGTCTGGTCTGGGTGCCCAGGAGTGTTAGGTCTGGCCATGAGTGTGGTGAGTTGTTGTGGGTGTTCAGATTGGCCAGGGTGAGCGAACTATGTACCGGTGTACCCTCCGTTTCTGCAGGTGCGTTAATCCAGTTTCTAAGTCTATACACAGTAGTCTGGTAAGCATGTTCAGAATGATTCCATTTATGTACGTAGCCTGTTACATGATCCATCGCACGGTGTATCTGAGCAATGCGAGGTTGGACAAAGGACTTTCGATACAAGTGTGCGAGCTTGAGCCCCTGCAGTCTGTCTGGATTACGGAAATTACGTGGAATGAGTAATTCCAGAAGCGGCCATTCGCGTGCCCATACGGTCTGGATACTTTATGCGTTGCATGACATGCAATTAACAGGCTCGCAGCGACGTCGGGACCGGGCTTCAACAGCTTTGATCCCGAACGCCACAATGTGCAAACTGGATAATTACTGGGCGTGCCGTATCCGCGCAGGTGTCACGCACAAGGAACTCGGGATTGTTGGCGGAATCTCGGTTCCAGGGACCCATCACTCCATGCTCGTGCTGTCAGCACCGGTGATCCCGGCCAGTGATGTTGCCTGAGTGACCCGTCAGTTGGACCAAAGGGCAAGCATTAGAGCCCCACGCGAAAAGCTCGCGAAGGAACACCTTGATGCTGGGTCACGATCACGGGAAGAATCAGTCTTCAGACCGCCTTGGATTATTGACTCGCAAAAATGGCGTTCCAGCGTCACATTACCCCAGGATCGCGGGACTTCAAGTTGAAGAAAAGCTTGAATTGAAAGTTAGTCATCAGGAATAGGGTCGGCATCGCTCACCTCGCTACCAGGTCATCCTCGTATTCGATGTAGCGTTCAGGGGGCAAGCCAGCACAGCCGCCGGCCTTGGCAGCGGCAATGTCCTGGTGAGTGACGTCGAGACACTCCTCCCGGCGGAGCGCATGCATGCAGAAATACGAAGAAGCCGCCCCCGTGATGATGGCCATTGGACGGGGGACATGTCCACTCACCTGTTCTGGAAGAAAATATTCTTAGAATCGGCGTGTCCTAGTCAACAAAGTGGGTGACACTCCGTCTTGCCGAGAATTTTGGCTTAAGCTTACACAGGAGGTATCCACCTGCGTGCATAGATCGAACTCTGATCAACATCCGATCTCTGGATGCGAGCCCGGGGGTTCGTCATATAACAAGGACAGCCCTCGCGCCGCTGGGAGATTTTCCTGTTTTCCCAGCCTGAGCAGGAGTCTTCACTTTCTCACACCTCGTTCACCTCCACCGACAGTTCTGTATAATTCTCCCAGCAGACTCGGCAACTATCACAACAATGAAGCTCTCAACGGTACTCTCCGGCCTCTCTGTGGTGGCCGGCACAGCCAACGCAGCCATCCAGGGGTTCAACTACGGGGCCTTCTTCAACAACCAGGCGGCCAAGCAGCAGGTTGATTTCGAGTACGAGTTCAACCGGGCCAAGAACCTGCCCAACCAGTCCGGCTGGAACTCGGCACGGCTGTACACGATGGTGCAATGGGGGACAGCGAGCGATGTCGTGTCAGCCATCCCAGCGGCCATCAACACCCAGACAAAACTCCTGCTCGGCCTGTGGACGTCGGGCGGCAGCTTCCCGAACGAGATCAAGGCGCTGCAGACGGCCATCAACCAGTACGGCACCGCCTTCACCGACCTCGTAGTCGGCATCTCGGTCGGAAGTGAGGACCTTTACAGGCAGTCGTCTGGGGAGGTCGGGATCGGGGCAGACGAGCTGGTGGGCTACATCAACCAGGTTCGCAGCACCATCGCCGGCACTCCGCTGCAGGGCAAGCCGATCGGACACGTCGACACCTGGAACATGTGGCTCGATGGGGCCAACAGCAAGGTGATTGCGGCCCTCGACTTCGTCGGCATGGACGCCTATCCGTATTTCCAGGCCGCCTTCGATAACAGGATCGAGAACGCAGCGTCGCTGTTCTGGAGCGCATACGACCAGACCAAGGCGGCGTCGCAGGGCAAGGAGGTGTGGGTGACGGAGACGGGGTGGCCCGTCAGCGGCGACACCGTCAACGGCGCGGTGCCCAGCACGCAGAACGCGCAGACCTTCTGGAAGCAGGTTGCATGTGGGCTCATCTCGAGGAACATCAACACATTCTGGTACATGCTGCAAGAGAGCCAGTGGGGCCAGGCCAACCCTGACTTTGGCATCTACGGAGCGGGCGACCTGGGTGCCCTCTCGCCCCAGTTCGACCTCTCCTGCTAAGGTCTGTGGGAGAAATTAGTACTCTTGATACGATGGCATAGACATATTTAAATGTAATGGATAATACTTACATATTTGTCCACAGTCCTCTTAGGACTGGAGGTCTATTGTATAAATTTAAGAGATCATAGGTTTATATATTCGCACCTACAAAAAATGAGCGTACACCAGTCTATTCGCTATGACTTGCACACTCACCGCACACATGTAGCTAATTCGTTTACCTATAGGGGCATGTTGGGTCTAGGTGTATTATACTAGTGTATTGGGTCTGGGTCTGAGTATGTAGATGTGTCAGGTCTGGGTGTATTGGGTCTGGGTAAATTAGGTCTGGGTGTGTGTAAGTCTGTGTGGTGGGTATGTGAATTGGCCGTGAGCAAGCGTGTTTTGTATAAGTGTACCGTCCTTTCTTGTGGGTGGGAATATTCGATTTCAAATTTAATGTTTGTCCACATCTCAAGGCCCATTGTTGCTGGTGATGCCCAGGGGTCCATATGCGATTGAAGAGGTTGCGTGGGAGTGACTTGCACCAACAATATGGAATATTCACAGGTTATGCATCAAGACTCGAAAGCCATGTGCCTATCTGAGCCATTCACAAACAGAGTATATGATACCTTTGCAGGTGGTTGTCTACTGTGTAGTTTTTGTATGCCCATGTCTCCAGGGTGGTATTGAAGGTGCACCCTCCCTGGCCCAATGTGGGCTTGCCCCACCGGGCCAGCACACACGAGTCGAGAATAGTCCCACACAGCAATATAAACACCACAAAATGCAGGCCCATCAAGCCCGTTTAGCTCATCGGTAGAGCGCATCACTAGTAGTCCGGATACGGCAATGATGAGGTGACTGGTTCGATTCCAGTAATGGGCAGTAACGTGCCTGATCATGATGTATGTGGTCAAGTTCTCTTTTTGCGTGGACGTGGGTGGAATGCATCGTGGGGTCTCTTGGGCTGGATGAAGCTTAATGCGTGTGTAAGGCGCAGACAAAGGACATTGTCTGTTAGGACCTAGTTTTGACTCTAGCCTGACCCGTTGACGCTATGTTCCTTCCCTGTCGCAGAGGGACGAGGGATCTGATCCATGGGTCGGTTGATCTTGTGAATATTCTGTCCTCTTCTTCCAGGGGTGGCAGTCTGGCTGGCAGGCTGGAGAAGGGTGGGCGATCTTGACCCGCAGGACGGAAAAGAGAGTGGATTTCCAATGGGGATCTGGAGACTGGCTTCTGGAAGGAAACGGATTGATTGATTTGACTGATTGAGGGAATGTCTTGTCAGGGGCAGACAAACGGGGCAAAATGCAGAAGTGGTCCCCCCTTCGTCGGCCCCCACCAATGATGGGGCAAGAATTGGAGCGACGCGTAAGGAAAAGGACGGACCAGACGGGAAAGGAGCAGGATAATTGAACTGGAATGGCCGGAGGAGGAAAGGAAGGCTCGGAAGTCGGTCGGGGGTGGAGAGAAGACAGAAACCCGGGGCCGATCCTGCCGCTGCCTTTCCTTTCCTTTCGTGCTTGCTGACAGGTTGAGCGAGCTTGAGCGAAGTGAGCGAAGTGGACGTTGGTTGGTGGTAATGCATTATGCATCATCTCCATCTACACGATCCATCTCTCTCTGTCTCTCTCCCTCTCTCTTCATCCTCCACACGTCTTCCACCAAAATACCGTTGACGGCACAGACTCGACATCGACGTCCAACATCGGACGGCCTGTCCAGTCAGGTACACGTATACTGTACTGCTGCATGAGCTGCGCGCTTGTTCGAGTCGCCCCCCACCTGCTGCAGCCCATCCACACCCACACCCACAGATCCAGCAATCCCGGTCTCCTCCTCTCCGTCCCATCTCCATCCCATCCAAGATTTCCCATAGCAAATCTGGCCATTCTGACGCGGCCCTGCGCTTGAACCCTCCACCAAGCCGAAACACCACCGCCCTGCCCCCATTGCGAAACAAGCGCGCCTTCGCAATGCCTTGGGCTCGGTCCTCGTCGCCATCGCCAATGGCTCCTTCTTTCTCTTCATCGCGCTTTTCGCCCTCATCCTCCTCAGTCTCTGGCCCCATCGCCCGCGCAGCCTCGACATTATTATCCTCGCCGACAAGACCAACCCTCTACCTCGCCCTTGTCGCCCTCTGCCTCCCAATGGCCCTCGGTCACGATCACAGCGTCGAGAACATCGCCGAGGGCGATGCCACCTCTCCAGAGCCCATCGTGCGTCCAAACCATCTCCCAGCCTGCAGCTATATCTCCTATGCGCGCTCACAGAAAGTGCTGACCTGACCCCATTCGCCTTTGCAGGACTCGACATTATGGGCTCACATCTTCGTTAACATGCTGGCCTTTGGCGTGCTGTTCCCTCTCGGCATGGTGTTAGGCGTGAGTGTCTGCCCCTTTCCTGACTGCTGCTCTCCCGGATACCACGGAACCACAAACTGACCGCGGCTCTCCGCCCCAACAGATAACCAAGAGCCGATGGCACGTCCCAATCCAGACCCTGTCTTCCGTCCTCGCCCTCCTCGGGTATGCCCTCGGCCACATGCACGGCGGCCGCGAGTTCCTCCCCTCCAACGTCCACGCCCACTTCGGCGACTGGGTCTACTTCCAGATGTTCGCCCAGATCATTGTCGGCGTCTACCTCCGCCTGCACCTCGAGAAGGGCATCCACAAGCGCATACGGCCCGTCATCTGCACCATCCACAGCATAAACGGCAAGACCTTCCCCGTCGTCGCCTGGACCCAGTTGCTGTTCGGTGGCATCACCGCCCTGGGCTTCTGCCAGGGTGACCACCTGGGCCAGTGCCTGGCCCACTTCATCATGGGCAGCGCCTTCATCGCCTATGGCATTCTCCTGACCATCGCAATGCTGGTCGGCCAGCTGTGGATCAAGCGCACCGGCCGCTCCCAGGAGTTCTTCGACAGCGTCGTCATCGCCGCCTGGGGCTGCGTCAACACCTTCACCGAGCACCGCTGGGGCACCGCCTGGGTCAAGAACGACTGGCAGCACACCACCATGGGCATCATCTGGTGGTGCGCTGGTCTGGCCGGTATCTGGCTGAGCAAGGACAGGCTCGGCCGCCCCAAGAGGAACTTCATCCCGGGCTTCGTCATCGCCATCACCGGCTGGGCCATGTCCGCCCACCCTCAGGATCTCATGATCTCCGCCATGACCCACAAGGCCTTTGGCTACACCTTGATGGCCGCCGGCTTCACCCGCATGGTCGAGGTTACTCTTGTGCTCGGGGACAAGGTCGGCATCTCGGACGATGGCTATGATGTGCATGGCTTCCAATACATACCCGTTTTTGTGAGTCCCCCCCCCCTCTTTTCTACAGCAGGCTTGCCTCTGCTCAGCTTGGTGCTAACAATTATGTTTTCCACTAGCTTCTTTACGCATCCGGTTTCCTGTTCATGGGCGCCACCGAAGAACAGATGCAGCTCGTCAACTCATCCGGAATAGACGCTGTCGCCTACGTCCTGATCCTGTACAGTCTCGCGTTCCTCGTCTTCCTCTTCACCAACGTGCTCGTGCACATCTACGACCGCAGCGTCAACCTGAACGCGCACACGAAGGGTATCAACGGTCACGCACACGGTTCCAACGGCCACACTCTGGCCCCAGCCCAGGAGCGTAGGCTGCGAGACGCCGAGGAGTTCGAGCTGGACGACATCATGAGCGACGAGGATGAGGAGGATGCCCAACGGCAGAAACTTCTGAAGGAGGAGAAAGATGATGGTGAGGGACTGTCAAGCCCCAGTACGGTCGGCAGGAACAATGATCGGGTTGCTTAGCGGGCAGGCCATCACGAAACACCTCCGCAAAGACCCTGCACGTATGCCAGCGGGCAAACACTCGACGGGGATACACCGACGGATGGGAGTAATTTTTTGGTGATACCAGCGCGGAGGCGTACGAGGGCACAGGTGTTGCCACATAGCATGGAGGGCGTTACGGGAGCAAACTGCATGGCCGTCTTGTATCTATTTCCGGGACTTTTTTCTCTACACGGTTGGGCAAAGAACTATCATGGTTACGCAGTTAAATCAATGGAATATAGAAATACAATCGCCGCCTTTGAGGAACATTTTAGGGCAATTCATGGTATCTGACCTGAACTTGATCTGAACATGCAGCAATGAGCATTGGCCAGCAGTTCAGTCTCTCTTGCACCGAGGTACCTGCTGCTGTAAGGGGGGTCCCACTAAACGTACTAAGATAAGCCGCTTATCGCCAAGTACCCACCAAAAAGATTCCACGACTCCACGGACAACGCTCTTGGATACCCTTCAAGTCACACCGTCGACTACCAACTCCCAAGAGACAGCCTCGATCTGCAATTAAAGTCGATACAGTCAACCAGACAATTCCCGAGCACAGTCAACCAAGATGCCTTCGGCGTCCGTCAAGAACCCAAACTGCATTTCGCGGAACCGGCAGCGGGCCCTCCGCTCCAAAGCCCGCAAGCAGACCCTCCAGGCCGCCGCCTCAGCCCGCCTGCCCGACCGCGTCGCCAGGGCCGATGCGAAGCGCGGCGCACGCACCGGTCTCCTGCCCACCAGCGGTCCCAACAGGGCCCTGAGCGGCAAGAAGGCCCGCAAGCTCGAGAAGCAGATGGCCCACGCCATCAGGAGGAAGCGCGAGGAGGAGGAGAAGAAGGCCCAGATGGAGATGAAGGGTTAGTTGTGTCCTTGGTCCCGGTGGTACAAAATGTTGAGCGCAGGACACAACATTTGCTGACCCATGTGCCCTGACAGAAGCCGAGGACAAGAGCTCCAAGAAGCAGCTCAAGACGGAGAGGAACGCGGCCATGGAGGCCCTGGAGAAGATGGACATCTCATGAGCAACGAGACCGGCGGGATCACAGACTACGATATCACCCGGTCACACAAAGAGGATGGAGCGCGTGGGGATCCAGAGACCACGCAATATGGGCTCAGACGCCCCAACAGCAGCAGCACTTCTTCTTGACACCTGGGCAGTTCAGAGGCTCCTGAAACCGAAAGGGCTAGCCAAGTGAGGAACACAACCTTGGGATATGTGTTTGGACACTCCAGGGCTGGTTTATTCTGCTGGAATATGGCAGATCCGCCAATGGGGACTGCTCGAATTGCCCAGGAATCGATATGAAAGGTCGGCAGGAGACTGGCCTGGGCTACGAAGCTGGGCAAAAGTGAGTAAAAGGCATGGTCCAAGACAGAATCGAATGGCTCTGTCAGTCTATAACTCAGAGCTACCACCTTTATGAATACAGTAATGACAACGAAACCTCGATCCGACAAATTTTTTGGTGCGTGATCGCATGTGCTCGATGATCCAACACGAAGCCACACCAGCTTGAAGGTGCCAATGAGAATCATACAAGCGCTGTAGAACTCTGGCATTTGATATCATGTGAGTTGAAGGCACTCTCAAATTCCAGCAGTCATTATGGATGGCATCGCATATCAGACGCGACTCCCCAGCTAGTGCTAGCGTCCGCCCTCTCACCACGAGGACCTAGTCTACTTGGTGTGTCGGATATCAAGGGAGCTTCAGGGTATTCCGGCCTGTGAGGCATTTCCAATCCTATCGAATATAAGATCGCCTTCTGTATCAACATCTCATCATCAAGAAGAGAGCCCAGTGATACCAACCGCACACAAGTTCAACAACCATGGCCGACAATACCACTCTCTTCCGCTCCACCGCCAGCATCGTGGGCATCACGTCCACCATCCTGCTCTCGGGCTTCAACATCAGCACCTCGCACCTGTTCGTGCCCCTCATGTACAGGCTCGACAAGCAGACCTCGGCCCGCATGTTCGACCGGCTGTACCACGACGGCATCAAGGTCGTCGTGCCCCTCGCCGCCGCGGGCATCACCTCCTTCGGCTACCTGGCCTACATCTCGCCCGCACCCTCGAACCCCCCCGCCGGCGATGGCGCTGCCGCCCAGAGCGTCCTGGGGACGGGCCTCCTCGGCAAACGCCCGGCCTTCGCCGTCGCCGCGGGCCTCGTGGTGGCCACCCTGGTCTGGACGCGTGTGGTGGTGATGCCCGTCAACGAGAGGCTCATCAGCGTCGCCCGCGAGGTCGGCGCAAAGGACAAGGTCTCGGCGGCCGACGTCGAGGCCCTGCTGAGGCGGTGGTGGTGGATGAACTACGTCCGCGGCGCCGGCGCCCTGGCTGCCGGCCTGCTTGCGCTGGCTGCGAGCCTGTGATGTTTTTTTTTGTTTGCTTGGGCAGGCTCGCTGCAGTGTCACACGTCATCAAGCAGTGCGTGTGCATGTGTATTATTACTTACTATATGAGAGGTGCTAGGCAAGGCAAAGGCCCAACGGCGGGTGTTGATCAGTGTGTGTCCGTATCGCCATGCCTTCTTTGTCCCTATATTTAATAGTTTCGTGACAATTCCATGCCTCCAGACTGTTCGCTGCGATGAGCCTTCCGGGCCTTGGCTAGACTAGCTCAACAACCGGCCCATGCATGGGTGCAGCTTCGTCAAAACGCTTACCAACCCATGAGAATTCATGTCGCTGAATATCGCCATCTTTCCGCATTGTCTGTCTATTAATCTATTGGTACAGTTCGTGACGTAGCGTGGCATGAGCCGCCTCATCCGGGCCCGTCTACGTCGAATCTTCATCTAAGCTTGGCTGCACCCTCAGTCATTCTTATGCCCCATGACTGGCAATAAACGTGAAAACAACCAAGGCCCCCCAAAACCCCAATTGTAACCCACGAGTCTGCATGGGGTCATTCCCCTCTTTTTTCTCTCTCTTTGTTGGGAGTCATGCTACCCCATGCGAGAAGAACGCAACCGACCAAAATAACAGACCAGGTGTGTGTGTGTGTGTGTATATGACTGCAGCATGCCAACTCCTCTCTCAAGAACTAAGCAAAGAGCCCGAGCGGACGAGTGTGCGACCAGCACATCGTCTAGGCGTCGACCTCGCCGTCAGCAATAGCAAGGCGCTGTTTGGCAGTCTTGGCCTTCTTCGAGCCCTTGCCCTTCTTCTTGCCGCTTGCTGCAGGCGCCTCAGTCGGGGTTGCCGTCCCTGACGCCTTGTTGTCGTCAAAGTGCCCTTCGCCTAGAAATTGAACACCTGTTAGCTTCAAGAGACTTGCTGATGATCGGGCACAAACGGATGGCTCACCTTCGTGGTACATGTCGTCTAGAGAGACGGCAGCATCCTTCTTCTTCCTGCCGCCCTTCCTCTTCTTCTCGAACTCGCCGCTGGCCATGAGCTCCTGCTCGCGGCGCTCGATCATCTTCTCCACCGCGTCGTCGTCATCGGCGAGCCACATGGCAATATCCTTGTTGCGGTTCTCTGTCGTCCTACGACCCGAGAAGTCGACACCGGCACCAGAGCCACCTCCCGAGATGACAACGCGCTGCACTTCTTCCTTCTGCAGAGCCCGCTTGCGGATTCGCTCCTCGATCGTGCCGCGGGTGATGAGCCGGTACACCGTGACCTGCCTGGTCTGACCGAGACGGTGGGCGCGGTCCATGGCCTGCGAGTCGATCGTCGGGTTCCAGTCCGAGTCGTAAAAGATGACCGTGTCCGCAGACGTCAGATTGATACCGAGACCACCGGCGCGGGTGGACAGCAGGAAGATGAAGATCTCGGGCCGGGTCTGGAAGTCATGCACCGTGTCACGCCTGTCCTCGAGCTTGGTGGAGCCGTCGAGCCGGCAGAACTTGTAGTTGCGGTACATGAGATACTCCTCAATCAGATCGATCATGCGGGTCATCTGGAAGTACAGCAGCACGCGGTGGCCTTGCTCCTTGAGCTTGAAGAGCAGCTCATCCAGCTTGGCAAGCTTGCCAGAATCCGTGACGAAGCGCCGCATCGACGGCACAGCAACATTTGTGAAGCGCTTCTTCTCGTTGTCCGGGGACGGCAACAACCCGTACACGGGCATGCTCTCGCTGGGTACCTTCTGGGTGATGAAGGCCTTCTGCTCCTCCGAGTTGGGTTCGTACAATGCCCTGCGCATTGGGACATTGAATAGCGTGTCCTCCCGCTCGATGTTAGCCCCGCGGCTGTTGCAGACCACCTCGATCGGTGGCGCGGCTGCCCCAGGCCGACCAGCTGGCTCAAGGTGGCCGAACCCGGCGTCACGGTATGTCTCTCGGGACACGTTCATGAGGCTGCTCATGACGCCCTTGTCCGTGATGTCGGCCAGTGGCTTGCGGTCGTTTCGTTGCCTAATCTGGAACAGTGCGTGGGCCGGGGTGTAGCCTTGGTCCTCTTGCTCGTCGTAGGCGACACCCATATACGCCAGCCGGTTTTTCCGCTTCGACAGCTCGACGGCGCGGGCGAACACATCCTGATGGCTTGCATTGTAGACCTCCTGAGGACTTGTGTCGGCAAAGCGCAGCCACGAGAAGGAGTCGCTGCCGCCGAGGCTCTCGCGAACATTGTCTGGCGTCCATATGTTCATCATGTGTTGTAGGTACTTGTTACGGAACCCAGCCTTTTGGTTGTCGCCGCCGGCCTTGTACAGTCTTCCACCGTCCCGCCAGACAAGCTTGGGCAGCTCATAGTCGATCAAGCTTCGCGTCGAGTATGCCACCGGCACATTGTTCCCCTCGCGGATGAACGAGGCCGTCTCGGCAAAATAGCCGGTGAAGAACGGCGATGTCGTTTCGGCACGTTCGAATAGGTCGGGGTGGTTGCAAACCTTGCGGAACTGCATGACGAGGTTCATCAGCGTGCCAGAGTCTGTGTCATCGCCAGTGGTTGCCTTTTCGATGAGATCCATGATGCTGATCTGGTTGCGCAGGTTGCTGTAGTAAGCGCGCTGACGGTATGTGAGATCGCAGAAGACGTCCGTCTCAATCTTGTCGCCAAGTTCTTTCTGGACATGCTTCTTCACGCGGCGAAGCATAAACGGCTTCAGGATCATGTGCAGACGTTTGAGCTGGTCTTCGTTGAGCTTCGTGTTGCTTTGCGCGTGAGACTCGATGTCCTTGGAGAACCACTCGCTGAACTCGTCGTGGGAGTCGAACAGGGACGGCATGATGAAGTGCAGCAGGGCCCAGAGCTCCTGCATGTTGTTCTGGATGGGGGTGCCAGTCAGCAGCAGGCGGTTGCGGCAGTGGAAACCCAGCAGGCACTTCCACCGGGAGCTCTGGGAACTCTTGATGGCCTGGGCCTCGTCGAGGATCATGTACTGCCATTTCATCTTCTGGAAGTAAGCAACGTCAGATACGACCAGTTGGTAGGACGTGACCATGACATGGAAGCTGGCATCCTTCTTGTAGGTGTTGTGCCGGCGGTCCCAGAATTTCCGGAGAGTCTTCCGGTCACCCGCAGTGCCCCAGTATGGGAGGATCTTGAATTCAGGCACGAACTTGCGAAGCTCCTGCTCCCAGTTGTGGAGAGTCGACGCCGGGGCGACGACCAGGTATGGGCCCCAAATGTCATACTTCTCCGCCAGGTAGGCCATGACCGAGATCGACTGCACAGTCTTGCCGAGGCCCATTTCGTCGGCCAGGATGCCGTTGATGCCTTGCTCGTACAAGTTGGCCAACCAGTTGAGGCCCTTGAGCTGGTACTCCTTGAGTTGAGCGTTGAGTAGCTTGGGCTGCTCGATCTCGACCTCGCCCATTCCCGTTGGGTTCTGGAAGTTCATCTCCCCGTCCTCGTCGGGCTCGTCATCCTTGTTGAAGTCCCTGGCCTTCTGCTGAGCTTCCGCCAGAGCGTGCGCGGCATTGGCCTTTGCAATCTCCTGGAGCTTCTCCTCGTCCTCCTCTTCGAAGGTGAGGTTCTCGAACTTTGTGACCTTGACCCCCGACGTTGCCGTACCGTCGTCGTCGACATCGACCGCGTTGGGATCTGGGGCGGCGTCCTCGGCGGCGATGTCGGGATTGTCGGTACTGCGCTCGACCTCGTGCGTCTTGATCTTCTTGCCGATAAAGTGAGAGTACAGCTCCGTCTGGGAGATGAGGAAGTTGAGCTTCCGCTTCTGCCGGGCGGCCTCACGGTCTGCCTCCTGCTTGCGGGCGTTCTCGAGCTCCTGCCTCTCGGCAGCCTTACGCAGGTCACGCTCCTCACGCTCGTTGCGTTTCCAGAAGGTCATCATGTCACGCATGACGCGCTTGGCGCGAGCCTGCAGGTCCTTGGTCCCCTTGTTGGTCCGCATCTGCCACCTCTTGGCCTCCTTGGACGCGAGAATAGCCGTCTTCTTGAGGTTGGAGGCCTTGGTCCCGTACGACTCGGTGGCCAACCTATAGACCTTGTTGACGTCCTTGCGCGCAAGGTCTCGCCAGATCTGATCGTAGATCTGGTTGAAGCCCTTGGTCTGGAACTTGGTCTCGAGTGGGTCCTTGGGCTCCTCGACGACCTTCTCCTTTTCCTTGGGCTCCTTGGGCTCGACGACCTCCGCGTCCTGGACGGCGTCTTCCTTCGGGACCTTGTCCTTCTTGAGCCTGATGCGGATCTTGCTCGTCTCCTCCTTGGTCGGCAACGCCTCACCCGCATCCAAAGCAGCCTGGGCAGCCAGCGCACTGTCCTTCTCGGCCTGCTTCTGCTCCTTTGACTTCTTAGGCCGTGGGCCGCCTCGAGCCTTGCCCTTACCCTTGCCGGGCTCCATGTCGCTTGCCTGGAATGTCGACATGATGCCGCCCTCGAGGTTGACCTCGATGGGAGGCAGGTTCCGCGCTGGGCCCTTGATACCCTTTTGCAGGATGAGCTTCGTCTGTTGTGCCTTCTTGTTGGCGCGCTCGGCCTCGCGGAGGTGCTTGATACGCTCCGCTTCGTCGCCGGCCAGCTCGGCAGCCTGGGCCTTGGCGAGGGCCGTTTCCTTCTGCTCGATGGTGACCGCCATGGACTTCTCGCGTCGGCGCTTGCGTTGCATGTCCTTCTTCCGCTCCTTCTCGGCGATGACCTCTTGGTCACGCACCTTCTGCAGCGCGTCATCATAGTACATGTCATCATACCTGCGCTTGCCCAGGTCTGTGTGCAAGCTCAGGTGCAGGATGCTGTCCCGGGCCAGGTTGGACCTGCGCGAGGAGTGGAGTCTATCCTCCCGGCCCTCCATGGCACGTCGCCGTCTCTGTGCTCGTTGACGCCAGGCGAAGCGCTCCTCGTCCGCATCAAACCCGTCAGCCTCGATGGGGTCGATGTCCATCTGGTCCATCTGGTCCTTGATCTTCTTCTCCTTGCTCGCGGAGAAACCGCCTGGCTTGGGCTGGCCGTTTGCCGCGCGCTTTGCAGGGACGCGGGCCGCGACGGGCGGCTCCTTCTCCTTATGGGCGGATGATCGCCTGGAGCTCCCCTTGGACGAGTGCTCCGAGTTCTTGATGTCCGACACGCGGGGTTGCCTGGGCTTCCTGGCGGGCTTCTTACGCTCCACCTTCTCCGGCTCGTCTGATTTCTCCTCCTTGACGGCAGGCTCCGAAACACTCACCGGAGGCGACGGATCCCGTGGCCTCAGGTCGGTTTCGGCGCTGGAGAGTATGTTGTCGAAGGACATTACGTTTCGGCTGGGAGTCTGGGGGCGAACAACAGTCAGACAGTGAAGGGTATGAGGATAGTGGGTGGATTTGCATGGATTGCTTACACTTGTGGGGGGAGCGGGTGCTTGGAGCACCGAAGGCGCAGGTGGCGAGTGTCGCACCGGGGTGCCATTTGAAGTGGTGCCGGCTGACAGCGCGGACTGTAGCACGTTGGGCGATGCCATCGCGCGAGCTCCTGCGGGCGGGCTGATGGATCCTGCAGCCGGGTGGGAATGAGAAGCCGGACTCCGTGGTGGGAAGGTTGCAGCGACAGGAGAAGTATAGCTGCCTTTGTAATAAGGAGAACGATCGACGGATGGCTGCGGGGGGTAGTCGTAGTCCCTGTTCAGTGGATCGCGAGGCTGCAAAGGGCGGAGGGAGATTGGTTAGCAAATGTCCGCAGGTGGTGGAAGCACAAAGTAGGAGAGTAATTTGGCGTGCAGGTTGACAAAGACGATGAATGGTGGATGTATCACGACGTCAAAGACGGCTCAAAGACGGGGTTGATGAGATTGCGTTTTTTTTTTCTGGGGGGCGGAAAGGGATGACGGGTTTGGATGAGCTGAAGATGGATGATGGTCTTGTGATGGACCAGAGAAAACCACTTGGCCCAGCGGCGTTGCTGGTCTGGTCAGAGTTGCCAACATGGCGCGGTTGTGGAGGGGCGTTGAATTGGCGTGTGTCGGACGCATTGGCACCCGTCAAAAAAGAAAAGCATTGCCGACCACCACCAAGCAAGCAGCAAGCAGCAGGAGCAAGCATTCAGGCAGCCAGGCAGCCAGGCTTGATTGCTCGATGGGCTTGGTTGGATTGTTTGGTTTGGGGCTGGCTGTTCTTGCTTACCTTTGATGCTGACGATGCTGATGAAGCCTGGGTCGCGTTGTGCCAGGCGGAGCCGGTGTCGCTCACCCTCCGGTCGCTGGTGGAGGTGGTGGTGTCGGTCGTAGGGTCGTAGAAGCTCCCGGCCGTCTTCTCCCGCGGAGATTCACGATGGTCGCGCATGTCCTGGGGATAAAAGACTGGCGGCGCGTGCAGGGGCGAGCGAGGAGGAGGTGCGATGCCTGACGACGGGTGGACTGGCGGCGGGAGGGACGGCGGCGCAGCCGAGGACGTCAGGAACGGGTTGTGCAGAAGCGAGCGGGTGCCCGAACCAGTGCCGTTTGTGCTGGTGCCGGTGCTGCTGGCGTTTGTGCTTGCGGCGGCGCTGGCGGATGGCGCTGACGAGGGAGAGGCAGAGCTGGAGCCCGGGAAGTGAGGCGGCGCCGCGTGGTGGAAGTCGGGCTGGGTTGGTGATCGCAGACTAAACGAGTGCCGTGGCGGCGGCTGCTGATGTGGATGTTGCTGCTGCTGTCCGGGAGCGTGCGAGCCCGATGCAGGTGGAGGATTGGAGTTGCTGTCGCCCTGCTGGACCGGATTCAGAATGTCGCGGTGTCGCCGCTCGTTACTGCCGCGTTCCCGCTCTCGTTCACGGTCGCGGTCGCGGTCGCGTTGCTGGTCTTCATAGTCATGCAGGCTGGGCGGTCTCTGCAGCACCGTCGAATGGAAATTTGACTCCATCGTGACCTCAGCTGTGTTATCGAAGCTTCCGTCGCGCTGCTCTAGAGAGCCGGCACCAGATCTCTCCTATCTTTTCTTTTCTTGGGGTGCCAGAGACAACCCATCCGCACCGTGTTGTAGGCAAGTCGCCGAGATGACGAAGGGTGCAGTTGGGAAATCGGCTTGGTCTTCGTGTATAGATTGGATCAGTGACCGGGATGGGCCACGGGCGGGCAACCTTGCCAATGGTGGTGTGTCACTGGTTGATAAAGAGACTGGCTGGCCGGCTGGCTGGCTGGCTGAGTGACCGTCTGAGTGAGTGAATGACTGACTGACTGCCTGCCTGCCAGACGGGGGAAATTGGCGCTTGGGATTATTGGATGCTTGGATTAGGATACACCAAGCAGTATTTGATGTCGACTGATGGTGTTCGACAGGCAGGAGTATGGACTCGGCCGGCAGGTTGATGAAGGCGATGGTCGGGTGGAGAAGTATCGCGGGCAGGCGGAGCTTGGTGTTGACGAGATGGTGCGGCGTGGGTGTGGGCGGGACCGTCGGTTCGGTTCGGCGTCGTGGTGGTGGTGGTGGTGGTGGTGTTGGTGTTGGTGGAGGAGGAGGAGGAAGACGGATGGAGATGGGGATGGGGATGGGGTTGGGATGAGATGGGTCGGGTCAGATCACCTCAGGTCGATTGGCGTTCGAGTCGACCCGAGTCGAGTCGTGGGTGTGCGTGGGTGTGCGGGTATGTGTGTGTGTGCGTGTGTGTGTGCACGAGGGAGAGGAGGATCTCGTGCGGCTAGCGCAGAATCGAGAATCGAGAATCGCAATCGATCTCGGTGTCGGTGTCTGGGCTTGCTTGTCTTGCCTTTCTTTGCCTCTGCAGGCTGGGGCCGAACTCTCTCTCCGGCCCGGGTGCCTGTGTGCGAACCAGCGGACAGGTGGGGATCAGCAAGACTGCCAGCCAGCTTTAAGTTTGGATTTTGCTCTTCTTTTCCTTTTCTAGTTCTTAATCCCTTCCCTTGTCTCTTGGATTCTGGCCTCGGTCGCCGTGACGTGCTGCTATGTGGATATCAGACCGGCAGCACGGCCAACCGTGGAATGTCAGTGCCAACTGTCACTACCGAGTTTGCCCACCACCATGACCACTGCCGGCTGAGCTAATGAGCTGGGCTGAGCTGCAGCAGAGTTTCTAGTCTCGTGCTGAGGCAATTATACGAAACGCGGCAGTGTTGGGGTTTACAGAGACAATGGAGACCAAGCCAGCACCACCGTCAGAGGCATCAAACA
>JACBFG010000011.1:4170759-4203123 GCA_013435955.1 Diaporthe sp. HANT25 | reverse complement strand
TTTGGGGGGGGGGGGGCTTTATAATCATAAGATGGTGACGCACATCGTAGAGGTCCATCAGGACCTGGCTGTCGGGCCCTTCGTTCTCGAGGAGCTCCTCAGCGACGTTCTCCAGACGGGCCATCTCGTTCTCGGCCTCCTTGACAACCCATTCGAGGGCGCCAAGGTCTGACGGCGGGGCGCCCTCGTTGAGCAGGTAGATGTCGACGTGGGGCGGAATGGGGTACTCGCGGGCGGCGATGGCCTTGAGCAGGGTACTCTTTCCACAGCCGTTCTCGCCCAGCAGGCCGTAGCGGCGGCCAAAGTTGAGCTCAAGGGTGCTGTCGGTGATGAGGACGCGGCCGTGGAAGACCAGGCTGGTGGAGGTGATCTTGACGTCGCGGCTGGAGGCGACGGAGGAGAGCACGCCGGTGGTGACACGGTCAGAGATGCCGTACTTGTCCATCTGCTCGGCAAGGCGCTGGACCTCGCCCATCTTGGAGGAGGAGGTGGCGGGCTCGTCAGACTCGATGGGGTTGCCGTTGGCGTCGAACTGCTGTGGGGGGGTGGCATCGCCATTGACAGAGCCGGCGGCGCTGGCATTCTTGGAGCCGGCCTTGGACCTGGAGGCGACCGTCTTCTTGCCCTTGCCATCGGCGGCCTGCTTGGCCAGTCTCTTTTCCTTGGATGCCGATACCATCTTGACTAGTGAGTACCGCGCGTTGAGCACTCGGGGGGTATCTGATAGAGAATGAGATGAAGTGGTAGGAAAGGCGCGGGGTGAAGGAAAAGGGGAGAGGTATTGTAGTGGTCAGGTAGGACTGGACCCTTTTCGAAAACAATAAAAAGGACAAGTGCAGGCCAGGGTCGGGAAGGAAAAAGATGGCCACGGCTGGTGGTGGGAACGGGGTTTCGGGAGAGGAAGCAAATCAAAATCAAGTGCAAAGGTAGAGGCAGAGCCAAAAGGTGGGGAGGGGCAAATGTGAGGAAGAGGGGAGCAAGAGTGGGAGGGAAACAGCCTGCCCAGTCCTGCCTGGCCTGGGGTGACAGTGGTAAGGATTCACGGGTTGCGTTCTGTCCAAGGCACACACACTCAGTGGCCCAGATGAGTTGAGTTGTTTGTTGGTGGGGTCTGGCTTCTGAAATTTCTGACCAGGCTGATTCCTCACGGCCACACCCAAGGCCGCTGCCCACCGCTCTGCCGCTTTTGGGGGGGGACGGATGACATGGCCGATAAGCGATAGCGGCCTAAGGCAACAGTTTTTTTTCTTCTTTCCCTCGCCCAAGCAACTCAATCACTCACCCAGTCGGCAACTGCACATTTCTGCTCGCACTGACGCATGCAGAAATCTGACGTCACCCCAATGTCAGATAATCTTGCTCGAGGTCCATTGGCTGGCCGCCGAGTCCTTCTCACCCACACGGCCCTGCACGGTCGACTAACATTTACCTAAGTGCCCAAGGTACCTATTTATCACGACTCAGGGCCTCCCTCGTCTTGTCGCCGCCATTCTGCGAATATTACGAATGCTCAAAATGTCCGCACTCCGGACCAGGCTCAGTCAAACGGAAGCTATTACATATACTATATGCATCATAATCAGTTATCCCAATAGACCCCTATGAAATGTCACAACAGATGCAGACAGACTCCTGAAAACTCCATGCAGATGCGTCCTCTTGCGTCCGTCCAAGCTGCAAGCCATCGCCTCGCAGCACATGGCCTGCCCATTGACGTTTTCATTTTTTCGCTTGCAGCTCCTCCAACACCCGGAGAGGAGACCACACGTTGACCACAGCTACTCTCCTGGCACCATGCCCTTTGCGCTCATGCAGCCAGAGCTATCGATCCGCTGTTGAAGCCAACGATGCCCTCGGCCATGCACGTCTGTGAGGACCCCTGCGAGGATATTGCTACCCGCCTCCCGATCACTCCATCACCGCCGACCTCGAGCAGCAGCTGTTGT
Organism: Diaporthe sp. HANT25; assembly: GCA_013435955.1. Taxonomy (NCBI): domain Eukaryota; kingdom Fungi; phylum Ascomycota; class Sordariomycetes; order Diaporthales; family Diaporthaceae; genus Diaporthe; species Diaporthe sp. HANT25. The sequence goes on along the minus strand of JACBFG010000011.1, from coordinate 4,201,177 downwards.
CCTAACCGTGACTCCAGTGGGCTGGGGTCCACGAGATCGGGGTCCAAGGTCATAGGGAGCGTGAATCGTTCAATCTGCTTGCATTCTGAAGCGGGTACTGTCAAGTCGCCGGTAGAGCTGCGTATCCAGGATCAGCACCCATTGCAGGGGAGGGAGACACGGGCAAGGAGTGCGTCGCTCGCTTACAAGATGGTCAACGTCAAGTCGTGACGGATATGCTGGCCGTGCACCGGTATGAACTTCACGTGGGTGGCCAGCGTGCTCTTGGAATCGACGTCGTTGAAGAACATGATCCGGCCAGAGAGGTCTTGCCCCAATCCGGAACGGTCGCTCACCACGGCGAGGGCTCCGAAGCGCCGAGGGTCATAAAGATCTTTCTCACTTCCTCCGCACATGGTCAACAACTTCTTTGGCTGCAATGGCGCAGGTGATTCAGGAGGAGATGTCTGTTTTGTACCGAGGCGATCTCGGTCGTGTCAAGAGGTAAGTGGACTTGGTGGAGAGACAACAGGAAATGTGTCTTTCTGGTGGGACATGTCGGCTGTTTATATCCCACGTTCCATTCATCAGAAAGGGGTGAGAAAATGGCCTGGCCGCATCTCGAAGACGCGGCATGTGGAAACTGCCTCACTGGCAGCAATCACGGGCTGATGGCCCATGGACTGAAGCGGTCAGGAGTCACCAGGCCATCAGGGTTCCTTGTGCCGTCCCCGTGCCTGCACAGTAGTCGACTCGGTGTAAAGTTGGACATGAGCCAATCAAGAATGCTAAAACATGCGCAGTCACAACAGCTGCAGAAAAGGCCCTACTTGACCACCAGGACAGCTAGCTGGTCAGTCCTGAAATCTGGCCATGTAGTGGAAGCCAAGATGCGGGCCGCAGTCGTCGAGGTGAGCATGTTTTTTGAGCAAGTTTCGGGGGGTTGCGGACAAAGGGGTCAGGTCAGCCTGCATTCGAGAGAGTAAATAGATACCTAGATAGTGGTTACCTTCGGTCACCGGGACTACACCGCAACGGCCACGTACCTGTTTAGCACTTACACAAATTTTGGGTCGTCCAGCACTGACTCTCCATGTGAGCGTGGTACTAACGGACTGGAGAGCACATGACAACAAACGACACGAGCTCGTCTTGGAAAGATTGAAAGGCCGTCAGACGCATCTATGATCTGCAAATACAATGGCTCATTCTTTCACATCGTCGTTGCCATCACTGTTGCATCAATAGCTGGCTGATCTTTCTCTAGTACTCAACATAAGACCGAAACTCGCGGGTCCTCAAGACGACGCCGTGGCTGCAGTTCCTCCGTGTTGCCCAACCGAGTTCACGTTGGAGCTGATCTGGAGCTACAATATCACCACTGCCTTGTACCACTTTCCAGGACCTGGGTCAGCTGAAGCCGTAATATCCGTCTTGATGATCTCTAGGGTCGACGCTGAGTGCCATTGTACCACCTTCAAGCATTGCTAGTATATCAACGCCACAGGGTTGGCTGGCTTTGATACAGCGTCATTTCAGAGGCAGCCTTTGGACATGGAACGTGTGGTCTGCGTACTTCTCACTGCGCAAGAAAGACTCGCCCTTCAGCAAGGCTGCGATCGTCGACACTCGAGTATCGTGTTACAACATGAGTCTCGGACAGGCCCACATTCGTGCTGTGCTGGTGGCAGCTGAACCTCGTAAACAGCATCTCACGGTCTTGAGCCCAGCATCTCTCGAGACACATCTCGGTGTCCCATCAGCGCCACAAACCTGGGCCATGGCCACCACCTGGCAGCTGCAGTCCAAGCTAGGCCACATCGCACAGCATCACGACAAGCGTTCGACTGAATGGCGAAATGAAGTCTTCAAACAACAAGAACGAGTACAGGAGGCCACAGATGGTGACTCACAACGGAACGGGAAGCATCATTTGTCCTAATAGACAAGACCGAAAAATTTGGCCGTCTTTTAATACCTGCATTGAGCCTTTCTCACAGCTCCAGCCTGGCCTGGCACCACCGGTATAGCTGCCTATCTGAGCAGTGTGCAATTCTCGGCGATCCTTAATCAAGTGTGAGGCCAGGAATATCCCCGACAGGCAAGCAGTGGCTCATTCCATCTGGGTCTCGGGATAGCTCATTTGTGGCCGTCTCTTGGGGTGATTCCAACGGCAAAGCGGCATATGTGGAAAACGTCTGGAAGCATGCGAAATGATAGGCCGGGGGATAAAGGACCGCCGCTGCCCAAATTGCTTTGTATAGGGTCGAGGCGTTACTTTGATTCCCGGTCGCTTGTGAGATTTGCGGCGTTCGGAGCTGAGCATCATCGTGGTACTGGGCTTCCACTGTCGGGGTGAAACATCTCGGCCAACCCACCGATAATCAACGCGGCGGATTTCCGTCGGATCCTGACGAACAACTGGTGGAAGGTTTGCACATGGCGGAGGACATGCACATGTGTTGATTACTACCCATGTCGCAGTTTTGCACACCCCCCAGATCCCGCCCCCGGATTCATGATCCGGGGTCAGTCCTCCCACTGCTTTTGATGTTTACAGGAAGCCCTTCTGTCATTTAAGATTCACCCAGATTACAATCAACCCCAGATATCGTGGAGGAGTCTCAATTGGGTACATGCTCTCCGGCCTTGACCAGCTAACCATTTCAACCTACACAGATATCGGTCGAACACGAGCGGTCCGAGTGATGTCTCTCGGCGATGGACTGTGGGCTCTAGTCCTGGCCGAGGGAGAGGGATATCCGAGACGTAGACTGCGATCCGGCTTTCCATTGGTGGACAAGTGGCGAGACTGCTCATAATTGCTTGTGCGACGAGCCGAAGGCAGCAGGTGCATAATTGGCAGTGCACTCGCACGGGGGACTACTGTTCCTGCATTTGACATCGATCCACCTCTGCTGCTGGCTGCATGTTCCTGCCACTCGGCGTGAGCCGGACGAGACCCATGTCTCAGCCGAATCTTGACTTTGAGACATGTTTGTTTGACAAGCACGCTTTACGAGGCGTTCGAGAACGGTTTCCAACGACAACACCCACGAGCATGTCTTTCGTCTCAGACCCGCCGGCATCCACAACACTTCTCATTGATATTGTTTCTTTGGTTTGCTCGGGTCTATTGCAGTCGCCTTGGAACTGATGCATGATCTGCTACCTTTGAGGCCTTTTCCTCCAGTGAGTTGTCTTCCCAGTTATCGAGCGACGATGCGCCTGTTCAGCTTCTGATCCACCGGTTGCGAACCACGTGTATCGATCAGGGACACACAACCAAGCCACAACTGTAGTTGGGGGGCAAGTTACCGAGCGATCAACAAGACTAGGCATCGCATGCGGGAAGCAAGCAGCCATCCAAGGTTAAAATGGTCCAGCCTGCGACCCCGAAATGCGGCGCTGGTCCTTTGAATCAACCATTGCTTTAGTAAGACCAGAGGCAGGGCTCCGTGCGATGTAACATGCATATTGACAACTGTGTAGATGATTGCATGTCGCTGTGATGACGGTAGCACAAGGCTAAGGCATGCGGCAGCCCGCCTAGATTAGCTCCTACAGGCACATTGCATCTGCATCTGCATCTGCAAGGCACGCAGGTCACCCATCGTTTGCATCCTCTCCACAATCTGGGCCATGGTCCCCTGCTGGTGGCAGTCTATCCGGGAGAGAGAGATGCATGGGTTGTATTGACTGTCTCGCTAACATGCCGTGGTGCAACAGCGCCCCGGAAAGCGGGCACAACCAAGAAGACCAGAATCTCAGACATACGTCTCCCTAGCCCACAGGAGAACTGACAAGAGGAAGAGAGAGACAGGTGGGTAGAGAGGGAGACAAAACACAGCGGCCCACCAGGATATGCAAGGACAGATCCACCGGGAACTCGCATACAGACGTCCTCCATCCGGGGCTTTCACAGTCCATGACATGCCTCCGCAGAGCATCGACGGCCCGTACCCGAAGGCCAGCGGACAAATGACATGGCCAACGCACGCACCTGAAAGCTCTGTATGAGTTTGGTTTGCTGAATAACATTCGCCCCTCCCGAAGCCATCATTGGGGCTGGATGGTCCATCTCGGATGTGCTTCGCAGGCAGCCGCCACATTCTTACTTCTGACGTCCCTTGCCGTCCTCAGTGAGCTACTGATGCAACTCGCAGTCCGCCCGGGCCTAGCGTCACTATATCTGCATCCATGGAGTTCTCATTCTAGTTCCTGGCGTTTCTGCCTCGGGAGCAGCGTTGCTGTGCTCTGTGTGACTCTCATGATGGCTCGAGGCTATTGTGTCATTCTAGGGCTCGGAGCGTTCGGGAGCTGACTATGTGGTATATCACAGAAAAGCCTCCTGCAGCTTTTGTGCACAAGTATTGGCGATCAATCGCGCCTGTGGCTCAACTGGCTTGGACCAGTGTCGGCCGGTACAATGTTGCTTCTGCATGTGGCCTCCCCAGCGATGTCATCCGGGGACCGAAACAGGGACATGGGAAAAGCAGTCACCTACTCCCGCTCGACATTGAGATCCGCCACTTTAGCGGGAGGGTACATGCAGTCCTACCCGATCAACCTGCGGAGAAATCTCTGTGCGGGAGTGGATCGCTGCAGCAGACAGCCAGTCAAGCATGTTCCCATCCGGGAAGGGGGTGTCTAGGCATCGCATGGTAGTCGCGGATCGACCGTACCTCTGCTCCGTGCTGGTCCCAGTGGATACGAGGGAAGCAAGGCGTGCTTCAATACTCGCTGCTTTTGATATTGCGTAGGTATAAAGTCCACTCGATCACTCTTGGTGGGTGTCGGGTTTTCCCTCGGATCCCCAGGCTTCCAATACTCCTGAGCTTCTTTCAGCCCTTGTCGAGGCTTCACACTCGTTTTTTCCTTGTCAAATCTATCCAGTCCTTCATTCAGAATAGACAACAAGCTGCCGTCAATAATGGGTGCGATACTTCGTCTTGCTCTGTTGAGCATTGGGTGAGAAATCCAAACCCCTTACACGCTCCCGAGATCTCGGGCCCGTCGAGACATGACTGACACATGGAATCAGGGCAGTTCAGGTTCTCGGCTATGAGGGAAGAAACCTCCAGCCAAAGAACCTCAAGCACAGACAGTATCAGTATATCACCACCGTCACAGAGACACTAGTCGTGACAGACCCTGCCACCACGGTGACAGTCTCTGTGGAAGTCCCTTGCGCTCCGTCGTCGTCCAGCACGTGGAGCCTGTCCTCATATCTGCCCGGCACTGGCACTGGTACGGGCGGTCTATCCTCGTCGACCTCTGCACCGTACGGCAACGGAACTTCCTCTGCTTCGTCTGCTCCAGGTACAGGCACGGGATCGGTTACTCTGTCCACTGGTGTCTCGTCGACGGATCCCGTCTCAGCCTCTTCGTCAACGCCTACTGGTACCGGCGGCACTGGGCTCCCCCCTCCGCCGTCCACCTCTGGTATTTATACCAACGCGTCGTCTGCCGATCCCACCTGGTCATCGACAACTTCCGGAGGCTACGGTACGGGCACAGCGCCGCCATCGTCCTCATCCGTCGCTCCCACCAACTCGTCGGTCACGACACCGGCCACATCCTCAGGAACAGGCTCCAGCGGCACCGGCACCGGCTACCCAGGTGTCTCGAGCTCCTCAGGGGGTGTCTACCCTAACACGACAACACCGCTGACCTGGCCAACGAGCGGGTGGTCCGCCACAGGCTCTGCGCCTTCCTCGTCGCCCACCTCTAACACCACATGGGTCCCCTGTGGGTACGGCGATGACGGTTGTGATGTGACCATCACCTCGACCATCACTCGGAGTTCAACACTCACAGTTGAACCCAGCTCAACCGTCACATCTGTCGGGCCGATTGGCGGCTCAAGCACTGAGAGCGTGTCTTCCTCCGACAGCACCTACACTCCCAGCACCACGTCCGTACCTCTGTCAACAGGAGGCACCACTAGTGATGTCTCGTCCTCGGCCACCACCAGTGGTCCTTACGGCAACTCGACGAGCAGCACACCAAGCGAGGTGTCTACGAGTACGGTAACCTACACACACACAATCTCCTCGTCTAGCAGCACGGGAGGCTACTCCTCGAGCGCCGCGACCAGTGCTGTCAGTTCATCGGGCAGCCTCAGCTCATCCGGTGCAAGCAGCAGCACGGCCGCGGCGACCGCGTCCTCTTCCGGCACTTCGTCAGCCAGCAGCTCGTCATCGGCGTACCCGACAACATCTGCTGGATACTCTTCGTCCACCGTGGTGCCGTCGCTCTCAACGACTCTGCAGACCTTGACATCGTTGACATCCTCGGCATCCAGCGCCCCGACGTGGACGCCACCGTCATACGGCGGCGGAGATGATTCTGACGATGATTCTGACGACGACGATGATGACGGCGGCTACTCATGGCCCTTCTCTTGGTTTTACGGCAAGGGACAGTCATGGGGGAGGGTCAAGCCGCGGTCCTCTGAGAATGGAGGGGAGCAGGGGAAGCACAAGAGATGGTACATGAACTTGTGAAGGCAATGAAGTATCCTCAGCCGTCCTCTGGTCTGTTTTTTTGGGTCCCAGCCGCACCCGGGACAGGCCCGGATGATTCCGATCAGGATCAGTGGCACGGTTTCATTTCTTGACACTCCTTTGCCCTCTTTGATTGTTGCACATCCGTATCGAGCTTACATATCGACCACCGCGCGGTTTCCTAGATTTATGCTGTAACAAACACCACCTGTTGAACTTAATCATTGCCTTTTATGGCAGGAAATATAATTCGTCTTAGTGCCGCGCCTTGACCCGCTTCTCTGACCTTATCTGGGACCTTGCCCCGTGATGCAGGTTGCGCGTGTGCGGATGTTGAATCATGAGATTCCTTCACGCGTGGGAATGACTGTCTAGTATGTGCCGCCCATACACACTAAAGCCTTACACAGCGGGCTACCAGATCGATCCGTCTCTTGTCCCGTTAGGACATTCGGTATTTCCCACACATAGACCAGAGTTGGCCCACATTGCAGCGCTGGTGGGCTTGCAGCTATGATGCGTGATTTTGAGTCTTGCCTCCCTTGCATGCAGCGAAGCAGTCATTTGGAGATTGTGTTGTTCCAAATCTCTCTGCAGGTCAGCTGAGCTTTCAACACTGTGAAGAAGGGACTGGACTCTCTTGTCGCCGGTTGTGGTCGTACATATGGAAGCGCAAATCACACTGTTCATATCACAAGAGCCAGCACAGTCTGAATCGCCCCGAGGTGGTTTTGAGATAAGTCTGGCCTTATTTTTGGCGGCCGAACATCATTTCGTCATAGGATCTCGCCTTACTTTCTATCTCATTACTTGAACCAAGCGAAATCGTCTCGTCTGGTTCATGATGCTCATCCAGAGAGCAACCCGTGGAACAGGCCTAGTGTCGACATGTAGCCGTAATCTTCTCTCCACCGGCCGGAAGTATACCAAGGAATTAATTGTACTCGGATGTTTCCCAGGAGACCCCATCTCCGGGCGGCTCGGCTTATAAAGGCGATAGGGTGTCGAAGATAGAGTTGAGCACTCCCAAGGTGGGAGTTTGTCATGAGGTTTCATATGCAATCTCCCATATTATAGCCATGATTACCTCTTCTTGTCGCCATCGTGGGTATAATCAACCAGCGTGCTGGGTGGACCTGTCCATACCCAGCCTCGACTTATGGGTATCACTTGACCTTCGTTGGTCAAAAGTACTGCCTCGTGGTCAGAGCGGGCTAGTATCATCCGTCTGGATTGCCAAACGGATAGTTGAATTTCAGAAGACCATTCAAACCACCAACCCATCCGTCGTCTTCGTCGTCGTCGTCGTCCTCGCCGTCAGAAGACTGCTGCCCCTTATGCAGGTCTCTGATCACGCAGGGTACGCCACCCAGCCAGTTGCCATCCTCTCGTTTGGTGATTGTCTCACCCTGAATGCGTATCTCCATACCCGGACTCGCACCGGCCCGCCTCTTGCCATCGATGCTTACCTCGAGCTCACGGCCGCGGTTCCGCTCGCTGAGGCGGAGGACGACCTTGGTGTCCAGCGGAAGGACCAGGGGCCTGAAGCTTAGGCTCCGGGGACAGATCGGGGTGATGAGGAGCGAGCCCACCAGAGGATGGACAATGGCACCGCCGGCGCTGAGGGAGTAGGCGGTGGACCCAGTGGGCGTGCTGACGAGGATGCCGTCACAGATGGCCTCGGTCAGGAAGTGGTTGTTGACGTAGACGTCGATCATGGCGAGGTGAGGCTGGCCACCGCGGTGAAGCAACAGCTCGTTGACAGCGTGGAAGGTTGGGGGGACCTTGACGGGCGGGACCCAGTTGGGGTTGCTCAGGGCCGCCTCCTGCTCAGCACTCAAGGGCATGAGGCGCAGCCTCTGGTGGGCCTCGGCGGTGGAGGTGGGCATCAACAGGCCGTTGATGTTCTTGCCCTCGTCGTCGTAGACGCCGACCTTGAGGCGGTGGCGCAGGAGGATCTTTGGGCGGGCAGCGCCAGTAGCGATGCCGCTGGTGTAGACCCTTGTCCAGGCGTCCTTGTACTCGGCAAATTTCCACTCGCCCAGAAAGCCAAGAGTGCCCATGCTGAAGGACAGGATGGGGGGCACGGTGGGGTTGAGGGAGAAGAGACTGGCGGCGCGCAGGATGGTGCCATCGCCGCCGAGGGTGGTGACGAGGTCGATCTTGTTGGGGAAGTGGGTGGCAGGGTCGCTGCGGGAGGGGGTATATATAGGGAAGGGCAGGTGGTTGTGGACGCGGGCGGCGATTCGATTCTCGAAGACAATGTTGATGTCCGGGTAGTTGTCGTGCAGGTGCTGTGCGAAACGGACGGCGTCCTGGACGACCTTTGGGGCGTGCAGCTTGGGGATAAGGAGGATGTTCCGCGGGGGCTGCTGCCAGTGAAGGTTGAGCAGGCCTACCGAGGTCTCGTGGTACAGCGGGCTGATCCGGTCCGGGAGGGCGGCGACATCTCGAATCTCGCGCAACGGAGCTGAGGCCGAGAATGGACGAGCGGGCGTGGGGCGGCGGTGGCAGATGGGGACAGAGGCCAAGCGTGCGAGTGGCCGTCTGGGTCGCAGTAGTAATAATGATAATGATGATAATAGACTGGTCATTATGTCGCTGTTGGCGTAGCCGAGGCTAGCCAGGAAACCCAGGAGCAGGGGCAGGTTCAAGCACGAGCCCGGCTCTCGTGGCGGTTGTTGGGATTGAAGCTGGGAGGAGGCGGGACGAAGGAGCAGGAGGAGGAGGAGGAAGATGAAGACCCGACATCTCGAGGAGCAGCAGCGTCAAAGTGCAGGTTCCCGCGTGCGCGAGAGACGGGCTATCAGAGACAGGAGGGCAAGTTGCCCATGGTGGTGAAGTCGTCGGGAACAGGCATGGTGTTGTAGCAGCGGCAAGTGGTGAGGAGGCAGAGAGGGGGTCGACGTCGAGGGGGCGGGATGGAGTTTGTGCGCCGTGCCCCAAGGAGGAGAAGCTTGTTGGAGAAAGCTTGGAGAGGTTTTGAGTCGCAACCCGCCGAGTACGGCGCCGATGGCATTTGTAGCAAAGTACCGACGGTGCCTGCGCGAGCCTGAGTGTTGTGGGGAAGACATGTTGTTAAGCAGTTACCAGAGGGGTGCCACGAAACCCTGCCCGCAGACAAGTACCCAGGTAATCCGTGGCTGCAGGCCCAAGCTTTCGTGGAGGGGTCCTGGTGTCCCCACCGTCTCCAGTGGGCTGGGCGGGCCCCAGACGGTCCCTTGGCCGGAGCTCGCGGAGCTTGAGCCTCTGACATCAACCCACATGCAGGCCACCCACCAGACCACCACCACCGTATTCTACTTGAGGACTCGAGTACCTTGGTAGGCAGGCAATAAGCAAGCAAGCTACCGTCCAGTCCTGCGAGGCCGCGTGATGTGGTCATCCAGATCTGCACCAGCCTTTTCTTCCCTGTCCTGTCCACTCACCTTACCCTGCAGCTGGGAAGGCAGAAATGCCCCTCCCAATATGAAGACGAGCCGCCTGTGATCACATCGTTACGACCTAGAGCTGGCTGCACTTGGACTGTATCGAGTCCCGTTATCATCGCCCAACCTCCGTCCAGTCTCCGTCCCGTCGCCGTCCCACCACCACCACCATCACCACCATCACCACCCCTCCTTCTCCCACTCCTTCTTGAGCACGCGACCACGCGATCACGCCTGCCTGCCTGCCCACACACTCGACCCGTCCGTCCTGTGTAGTGTGGGTAGTTAAACAACCTCAAGTGCCCTCGCATCCCATCCACTCCACTGGACGAACTGCTGCACCGAACTGCACCGAACTGCACCGAACCGCACCCATCGTACTACCTACCAGCCTCGCACTTGTCGCAACCTGCGTCTTTCCCCGTCCGTCCGCCTCCCGACGGTGCTGTCATGGCAGCCCAGCTGCGCCAGAGGCCCGTCGCCACGACAGATGAGCTGCCCGCCCCCGAGCTCGCACCGGCCCTGACCGACAAGCATCGCGTGCCAGACGTCGCACATCCCTCGGGCAAGAGGAAGAAGAGCCAGCTCACCCAGTGGCTGAGAGGCCTCAGTTTTGCCGCCTACTTCCTGTCCTGCTGCGTCGCGTATGCCCACCCATAGCCTTGCCTCCTTGCCCCTCCTGTGTCTGTCTGCTCCGTGGCTGACCCGTTCTCTCCTCCTCGCCAGCATCAACATCACCCAGTTCATCGGCGCTCCTCTTTACATAATTAGCCGCGATGTCTATTACGCATACATGGCCCTAACCAAGGAGTCATTCGGACTCTTGATCACCACCATGACCAAGATATGGGGCCCCACAACCATACGCATAAGCGGCGATCACTCCGTCGCCGGCCAGATCAGGCGCACCCCCGACGGCCGCGTCCAGTTCGCATTCCCCGAGCGCATCGTCATGATCGCGAACCACCAGATCTACACCGACTGGCTGTATCTGTGGTGGGTCGGCTATGCGAACATGCCCCAGATGCACGGCTACATCTACATCATCCTCAAGGAGTCCCTCAAGTACATCCCCGTCATCGGCACCGGCATGATGTTCTACGGCTTCATCTTCATGTCCCGCAAGATGGCCGTCGACCAGCCCAGGATGGCCTACCGCCTCAAGAAGCTCAGGACTGCCCACACCGCCCCCGACGGCTCATCCTTCCTCAACCCCATGTGGCTCCTCCTGTTCCCCGAGGGCACCAACTTGTCCGGTAACGGCAGGGACAAGTCGGCCAGATGGGCGGAAAAGGCCGGCGTCAAGGACTGCAAGCACTTGCTGCTCCCTCGCAGCACCGGCATGTACTTCGTGCTCAAGGAGCTCAGCGGCTCCGTCGAGTATGTCTACGACTGTACTGTTGCGTATGAGGGCATCCCGTGAGTACCAGACCCCATCCATGCCTTCAGTTTTGCAAGGTTATATCGGGGGTTCTCTTGGCTCTGACATGTATCTGCTCGCCCCTACAGCCATGGGAGGTACGGCGAAGAGTTCTTCAGCTTGTCCAGTACTTATTTCCAAGGCCAAGCCCCCAAGTCCGTCAACTTCTATTGGCGCCGTTTCCGTGTCGATGAGATGCCGCTGGACGAGCCGGAGAAGTTCGAAACATGGCTGCGGGAAAGATGGTACGAGAAGGATGCGCTCTTGGAGACTTATAGGAGCACGGGCCGCTTCCCACGGCTGCCCACCGAGCCCGGGAAGGCTGACACCGAGGTACCCGACTTCATCGAGACTGAAGTAAGAACAAAATACTGGTGGGAGTTCCTCAGGATATTTGTTGTGCTCGGTATATTCGGCCTCCTAGGCAACCTGGTCGTAAAGTTTTGGCATAGGATGTCACGCGCTGTCGCTTTATAGGTCTCTTCATAATAATGGCACGCGAGCCACGACATCCACGCGCCCATCATACAGGGCTATCATACACACTTCGCAGGTCGTCAGGCGGATCAACACGCAGGTAGCTGGCGTTTTTCAGGGTATCATAGTAAAGAGTCTAGAGGTAGGAAGGAAACACTGTTAGGCCGGGTGTTGTTGGGATACCACTTTCCATGTCGGTCTGGATCACTGCCTGATCATCCTGCCTCTCAGTAGCATCACACGTTCCGGTTCATCTGTTCTTATCAATCAAATCACGGATATGGTTGCATTGCACATACTCCGCTTCTCCCGGACCAATTAGAATATAGGCCCAAAACCACGAAGACAATCCAGAATCCCCCACTACTACTGGGCGCTCGATTTCCATGGCTTCTACGAGCCGCTGCTTTCTGTGGACATATGGGCAAAGCTCACGCTTCCGCATGTGCAGCAGCAACATGACCAAAGAGCCAAGAGCTTACAAGGGAGAGTTGTTTGAGCTATGTATATATACTTGTATAATTCTTTTTCTGAGCCTATTCGGCAAAGTAAAGCGAAAGGACCGGATAGAAATGTTCCATGGAAAGTCGCAGACTACATACACGGCGGTCGGGTGACAGCGCTTGCCATATCGAGTCAGAGTCTGGTGCATGGTCGCCCTGGTATCAGCCCTGCCTGGTGAGATCTTGCGTCATTATGCCCCGTTCCCTATAGTCCCAAGAAGAAGAAATCGTTGACCACATTATATAGTAAACCCACAGTGAAACCCCCTGCAAGGGCCTTGGCTCCTTGCTGCTCGAAGAAGAGACGATTGCTGCAAATAGAGGCCACACAAAGGATTGGCAACAGAGTCAAAGCCTAGCGGCTCGAGTTGAGGCAAGCTTCGTCGGCCACATTAAGAAGAGTCCGCTGTAGACCACACCGAACGGACATCAGAGAGGCCGAACAAGCACCGAGGGTCTCATCGTCCGTCTCCTAAACCATGAGAGGAGCAACGGTGACGACCACCCAGTGCACTGCAGCCTTTTCGTCCTTCAACGGCGTCCAATGCGCGACGAACTTCTCGTCACCCCTGAAGATAGCCGACCGCCGGGTCTGCAGGCGCAGCTCGGTACTGACAGGCATGCCGGCTCGGATGGCATTGCGCACCCTGGTCTTGTACTCGGACTGTTTGGCCATCATGTTGACGCCGAAAAACCTGAACACGTCGGTGCCGGCGACCATGGTGCCGGCCATATTGGCCGGGTTCAGCATCTCGACGATGCCTTCCGAGTAAAACTCGATGACGAAATTGCTGGAGCGGACGACGAGATACTGGGCACCAGTTAGCTTGCGCGAACTGACCGAGAGCCAGGAGCGGTAGAGATGGTAGCTGAGCTACTGACCTTGGAATACGCCGTGTAGAACTCCTTCATCTGCGAGTTGAGATCCTGTCCCTCCATGCGCCCCAGCACGCCATTCTCCATACCAGCATCCATCTGCGGGATGTGGGCGTTGTGTCCGTTCTGACGCACGCCCAGGGCCTTGAGTATGGTTTTGCGCGCAGACGGTCTTGTGCTCTGGCCATTCGCGGGCAGCGGCTTATTGTTCAACTCTGCTATGTCGGCTTCGTTTGAGGCAGACATTGACAGGACCTTGAGGACGTCAACGTTGCTATGGATGGTCGTAGAGCAGTTCACTTGGCCACCGATGAAGAATTCGGTCTTGCCTCGCTGGTTGTAGAGCGGTGCTACGGCGGACTCAAGGTTAGATATCAAAGGGTTCTAAAACATTGTTCTCGAGACGTGCCCGGAAGGGCGGTATGTCGACCGCAACTCACCGACATAGAGTAAGTTCCAGAAGGGATCGCCGTTCTTCTTGTAGTTGAGCAACAGTTCTACTGACTCCCTTTCCTCGGTAATAGCGGTCTTGAGGCGCTGGACTGGCTGCCTGTCTGTGTGGGCGCCTTGCAGGAAGCGACAGTTGCGCGGCACACTGAGTCACCAAAGGTAAGCAACAAGAGCGTGATGGTCAAGGAGAACGTTGTAGAGCCTCTGGACCAGAGGCTAATCTCCAGGAGCTACTTACATCTCGGAACGCGAGTATCCAGTGGTTTTTACGAACCCATCAGAGGCAAAAACGATGGGGCTGTGTGCATGTCAGCTTCATGTTATGTGGCCGAAGTACAAAAGGGAGAAAAACCCACTTATCCGCAACTCGGGGGTTCGTCAAACAAAAGCAGTCACCAAGCCCCTGGTATTTGAATCTGTCGGTCGCGAGCGCCCTGGTCGCGCTCAGGGCCATCTGGTGCCTTACAAAGCGCGGGTAGACGTCCTGGAAGACGAGGGTCTCGATCTGGTCCTGCAGCTCGGTGAAGACGGTCTCCATTGAGGGGAAGGCGCTTGAGATGAGCGTCTTCATCTCCTTGTGGGCTCTCTTCAGCATACTGCCGTTGACGTTGATCTGGTAAGCCGAGCCGGGGCTGATGAACTGTTTATGGATGAAAGCCATCTGGCCGGCGAGGTTGTTCAGGGTCGTCCTGTACTCATCGACCTTGGCCAGGAACTCGACGTTCTCGGCGCATAGACGACTCTCGCTGAACTTGAGCAGCTGGTAGGCGGTGGTGGGGTTGTGCAGGACCACCTGGAAGATCTCGGAGCTGAAGAAGTCGGGCATGCTCTGCGAGGCGGAGCTCTTGGCGGTCCTGCCCGAGATGGAGTTGCGGACTGAGCGGACCGACATGTCGTCGTCGCTGTATCTTCTCCGGATGATTGGGCCGCCCGAGACGGCCTCGTGGGCAGCCGAACCGATGCCGTTGCTGCGTGCAGAATAGTCATTGTACATGCCGTCGTCGACGCTCCTGTACGTCTTCTGGTGCACAGGGCGCTGCGGTACGGGCGGGATTGTCCTGTCAACCAGGGGCTTCTTGGATTCGGCATCCTGGTACATCTGTTGGTGGTCCAGGATGGGCGTCCTCAGGCCCTTGTAGTCGCGGGCCAGGGCTGCCGTCCTGGAGCGGGCGGCACGAGAGCCGTGCGACGTGTTGCTGGCGATACTGTTTGCCCTGCCCTCCTTTTTCCGAGGTTTGGAGTTGTTGTGAGCCGAAGGAGGGCCCCGTCTGGCCTCATGGGCGTGGCTCATCCTCGGTTGCTGTGCGAACTGGTCGTCGTATTCCTCATCGCCGTCCTCGTGATCGCCATCCTCTTGATCATCCTCCGTTTCGTCCTCGTCGTCGTCTGGGAAATCGTCGTATACGATCCGCCGGGTGTTCTGAGCCGGCTTGTGGGCGATCGGGGGCGGTGTTGCAGACGGCGCAGGCGGGGGGAGCGGCGACCTTGACCTTCGGGGGTTCTGGCCCCGGTGGACCTGCTCGTCGCCGTTATCAACCCCATTCCGTGCCGTCTGCTCGACATCCTCGACAATGACTGGGTGCTGGGGGCGGGGCTCCTTGAGCTCCGGAAGAGGCTTGTCCACGACGGACGGGATGCCCACGCTGCCGCTGCCGGGCCGCGACGAGTGTCTGAGGGGCACGTCGACGGACCCAAAGGTCTCTGACCCTTCTCTGGTGTGGCGTGGCGAGGACTTGCCCGAGGCAACATGTCCGGCACGAGAGCCGGCCTTGCTGCGTGGAAGGTCTGCCGGGTCGACATCGCCCCGGGCGCGCACAACGGCGGCGGTCCCGTTGGTCTGGCCGTGGCCTTCGGTGTCGCGGGAGTCGGCCATCTGGTCCAGGGTGCTGCCGTCCAAGTCCTTGTACCTGAGAGGCCGGGAGGGGGAGAGGCCACCGCCAAAGACGCCGTAGCTTGCGTCGCTGTTGGAGCGCGTGAGCAGGGAGCGGGTGGTGGTGACGGAGAAGGGCTCCTCAAAGTCGGCGCCGTCGGACTCGTCGTCCCAGTCCAAATCGGCTATAGTGTTCTTTGCAGCGCTGATAGCACCGCGGTCCACGTGGGGGAGTATGCGGTCGAGCAGCTGATCATGATCACTGATCATCATGATGGCCGTGACGATGGCGGGAGGGAAGAGAGGGGAAATATCAGGCGCAGGCGCAGGAACCCCGGAGGCAGAGCACACGGTGCCCTGGGACAGTCAGTCAGTCCAGTCGATCCAATCTCTGGGTGGCAGCGTGCCGTTCCAACAAGTGCCTTTCGAAACCTGTTGTCCTTCGTGTCCTTGGGCCAGCCTGTCAAACCCAATGCTCGGGTTGCATCAAGATCAGGGGCTTTGGAACCTTGGGACTGGACAAATGGGCGAGCAGAACACATGGTTCTTCAAAATAAAATATTGCCCGTCGCCGTGGCCGCTTGATTCTCGCAAGCATCTCCAGGAGCTCTTGGACCTTCAATCATTGAGGGCCCCCTGGGAAATGCGTGCCCTGTCCCTGTCTCTGCGTCCGCGCCCGAGTGCCCGTCCTTGTCCGTCTCCCTGTCCCTGTCGCCGGCATCCGGGAGGAACCCCGTTCAAAAGCTCAACGCTCATCTCGCCCCAACCCTCCAGGCGGAGCAAGGCAGCGAGGGGTCACGCCAGGTCGGGTCGAAAACAAGACTCCCAAGGTTTGAGCGGGGCCGAGTGTGCGAGGAAATGCGAGGAAATGGCAGGGGCGTGGTCCACCCGGGCCAGTGATGGGACGAGATGGGGACGAGACGCAGGAGCTACTGCAGACGGGATGGTGTTGGGAAGCCTGGGAGCTCGAGTCTTTGACCTCATCAGCCTTGGCCCTGGCACGCCTGGGTCGAGCAGTTGCGTGTGGCGTAATACGTGTAATGGCGGGTGTGGTAGCATTGCGTGGTATCGTGTGGTTGCTGCAAGATGCAGAATCCTGAGTGCCGAATGCACCCGAGCAGTCCTTCAGCCTGTTCCGCATGTCCCGCGAGACTCGTTGAGCCAACTCGGTCCACCTCCCCGTCCCCTACACACTGGGGGCTAATCTCCTAGTGCTGTGCAGGACCTGAGGAACGACATCCGACGGGTTCATCTCCCGCAACGGGAAACCCAGATGCAACGGCGGAACCGCTCGACGCCTCGGTGGTGGGGACCGTTCGCAGGGACGACAGTAGCACAGCACGTTGGCTCCATGGCTAGCGCGTGACTTGTGACTTGTTTCTTGGCCAGTCCTGCCAGATAAACCCCCTTGGGAAACCTCGTCGCCTTAGCCCCCAAACTCGGTGTGGGATAACAACCCGTGGGCATCACATCCTCGAGGATTATATTCTCCGGATCACCTCCTACCTCAATTGGCATAACCCCTCCTTTATATGGCCGCTCTTATGCTGCCGGTGTGACACATGCCACAGGCTGCGCAGTAGTACATGTACACATATTGCACGGGGCAGATTACTATACTATACCATGTAGGAGGTTTTCGTCGTCCTTCTCCAGTGCTCCACACCAGCACACATGGGCAGGGTCTGATCGAGAGTGTGGCCCCCATTTCTGTCGTGCATCCGACCAGGTTCTGCGCACAAAAAATAAAACCCGAGAAAGACGAGAGACAGGATAGGGTCGTGTGGGCGGCCCAATCTCCCAAGGTTTTTAAGTCTGCGTGGTCGGGGCAGATTTGCCTCGAGTCGTAGCTTTCAACCACACCCTGACAAAATGACCCCTGCTGTATATATCTATAGGGTTTGTACAGTATGCTCATCTCGGTGCGAACTGGATTGAGCAAATGTACAAGCTCTATATATAGCGCAGCCAGCATGAGTTTGATCTGGTTGCCGAATCGTGCTATGACCGAGCGTGCCTCGACGCGAGAGAGCATTGGGCGCTAGCTACTGCACATCAGCTGATGGAGTGTGTTGCCTTGCCTTGCCTTGCAGTGGAGGTCGCGATGATCGAGGCTTCTTCTGGCGATTTGGGACACTTGGGACGATCCCGCAGATCTGCAACAGTAGATCCGGTCCGCCTGGCCGGGTGCGGCACAGCAGATCGATAAGAATGTATACAATGGCTAGACTAGTAATAGTTGTGTCGCGCGTGGTAGACTAGTCTGGAGACGCGGTTCCACAAAAAAAATAAAACCACCATCACCAGAATTGTGCAGTATGCATATGAACCCTTGGCTATGTCCAAGCGCTGCAGCGATGTTGCGACCCGGATGGCACACGGGTCTTACAATGCAGTCCAGGTGTTCACAGCAAGTCTCCCTGCGCACTGTCACCACCGCCCGAGTCTGATGAGCAATGGATCGTCCAGGTGGGCATGTCACCGTCTTTTGGACCAGGAAGAACCTCGCAAGGTGGGCTCGATGATGAGTGAGGTTGAGTAATCTCCCCATTCATTACAGTACATCAGATGTCCACCCACCTCGAACCCTTTTCCCCCACACACCAATAATGTGAATATATACGACATTCAAATATATCCCCCAAATATGGCTGGTCGATGGGCGCGAACTGCACGTGTGGACGCCGTTTTCATCCTCCGAACCGGCCTACGCCACGCCACGCCACGCCACACCACCCCACTCCACCTCGGCTGAGCAGCCCGAAATGTATCCCACTTGCGAAGCCTCTTCTGTCTTTTGTTGCACACACGCGACGCAGTATTACAGAGCAATCTTGGTATCAGGCCTGGGCTGTCGCTGGGTTGGAGTCTGTGCGCCGGTGATGAAGCAGCCTCACAGACCACAGGGAATACCTGGGCAGCCGAGGACCGCAATCACGGCGCGGATTGCTCTTCTGTTCTGTTCAGAGGACACAATGGCGATCATTCAATTAACAAAACAGGAGGAATGACGTGTCTCCTGTCGTGCAATCAGCCCGGGAGAGGGTCAGCCCGGTTCGAGAGCCCTGGTGCCCTGGTGCCCTGGTCTCCTTCCCCAAGACCCAGGGCCCATCGCCAGGAATCGTCCCACAACCGGTACGACCCTGCATGACGATCGAGATGAGCAGCCAAGTCTACAGGGGGAGGGATTTTCTGCATGTCCCGCATCTGTCACAATATAGACTAAATGGCCTGACTGCTAGGACCCAAGCTCCCAAGCTACACTGCATGCCAGCACAATTCCGTTTTGGATCTTTGTGACAGGTCAGATAGAGTAGTAGATCAGATCTGCCTGCGATGCTTTTGCGCCAGATCCATCTGGGCATACGGCAAAGTCCGTATCCGCAACTCAATTTGTTCTGGTCAAAACAGTAACGGCCCCCACCCATCAGGAGGCTCTAGTCGTCGACCTCTTATTGCCCTTTCCCTCTCTGTCTCACACACACAGACTCTCTCTCTCTCTCTCTGTCTCTCTCTCTCGACGTGACTATACAAGCGATCTTCCGGATGCTGGCGTCGATGGTTGTGGCGATTTACTTCTCATTGTCCATCTGGGACACCAGTTTGACAGCAGCGCCCCTGTGAGGTTGACTCGGTGATGGGCACCGTGCTGGCCAATGAAGGCATCCATTCGTACGATTTAGCAAATCGACAGTTTCAGTCGGCCAACATAATGCCAACCTGGGAACCTGTCATTGGCTGCTCAACCCAATGACAGATTATAGAGGCCAAATTCGTCTCCAGATTTCTGACCAGTTTTAGGACGAAAAAGACACCGGGTCAGGCGTCGTGGCTAGTTGCTTCACAAAAAAAGAGGGACAGGTGTCCACTGCCGGCATGTCTATCGTTTGCGTGACGCTTTGTCCGCTTGTCTCATCGACGCCAGCGGGCCAATGGAGTGTATGGGCAAAACTCTTGGCCTCAAGAGCACGTTCAGTCTGCACTTCAAAGATGGTTCTCCAGTCTGCATCAGGTAGCATAGCGCCGCACGGAAGCAGACTCACGCCCCACTACCGCATGCAGTCCAACCAGGTACATATGTAAGCATGGCAATTTTTATGAGTTGCAGGGTGCTTGACACCCCAGCCGCCACAGGCTGCAATCATGTATAGGTGTGGCTGCATTATTGGCCAGCGAGACATGGAATGAGCGCCGTTGGCCAGAGGTTGTCGGAGAAGGTAATTGCTCAGGTTTACAATAGAATTCGATCCCGGCGATGATTATTCATGGGAGACAGTTGGACATGTTTTACGAGGTCCAAGTAGTCTGCATTCAGCCTTTCTTGGTGGCAATGGCATGTGCTGAGACGAAGCAAGTCTAGCTGTTGCAATAGCATTTGTGCCCATTGCTGCGTTCAAAGCTTTGAGCTTCGCGTTTAACACTCGAAAGTCACTGAACCCACGATCTGAGGCCCCCAATAGCCGTGGCTCGGGAAGCACAAAGTAAAGCAATGCTTGCGGTCCAGCGCCACGAAACTTGAGAAACCAGAGTGCAGAGGGTACGAGACCTGTTCCACGAACCTCGATGCTCAAGTACTTTACCGTCGAAAGAAAGTATTAATGATGCGCCAGTCGTTAACATGATTGCGTTGTACTCTCCAGGGGATTGATGCCAGCGCGACTGCATCTGGCACTTGCTCTGATATAGTTCGTCTTCACCAACTTTAGTTTCCTGAAACAAATTTCAACATACTTCTTAAGTGATACTGTTGTCATGGGAATTCACTGTGTTGCTCTGTTGTGTCTTGTGGTCAGACAATTGAATCGTATGGTGAGGTGCAGGACATCGCAAATATTCGGCATCATCCATCTCTTGGTGACGCGCTTGACGTATGCGAGAATCAAATTGTCGATTGTACGGAGAAACACGAGGCGAAACTCTCAGTGTGAGCAGTGTCGCTCATAGCGCAAACAGGATGAGTGAGGGTTATCAACCTCGGAAGTTATCTGGGCTATTATGCACGTTGACAAGGCCGTATAGACATAGCCAAGATATCCAGAGGGCAAGTGGCGCAATGCAACGGACGAAATGTCTCCCTGCCATTATCTCGGCTCTCGTCGATGGAAAGAGGAGATGTATAGCAATTAAATTGTATTTGCACGCCAGTGGGACTTGAGCGAGCTTGCCAGCCTCGTCTTGTGGGCCGCGTCCAGAAACACAGCGACCTAGACATAGGATTCAATCAACGTGTTTCGGACCATCTGGCAAGGACATGGAATGTTATGTTATGAACAGGCGGTGTTCAAATTTATACAAAAATGACAGCTCACACGAGCTACGACGTCTATGTAATCACACGATTGATGCGTCAAATATGACGTAATTCCAGGTACCGTGTTGGACACCTTCGCTTCTCGTTTCTCGAGTGTGAGAGGGAATCCAGAGGTTACTCGGTGCTCCCTATATGGACCCCCCCCCCCAAGCCTGGAGTCACGATGCCTTCAACCACAGCGACAGCAGCCCTTTCCACCCTGCGCGTGAGTAAACACTTGGTTCCCTCACATGGCCTTCTGCCAAACAGTTCCATCCTGCACAAACCACTTCTCATCTACCACTCCGTATTCACCAACCCATCCGCCTCAGCCATAGAATCGCACCTGGCCTCGGTGAGCGTCGTAGTGCCCCAATGGCGCTACTCAATGTACTCCACCAGCCACTTCCACAGCAACACGCACGAAGTCCTCTGTGTCTGCTCCGGACGTGCAAAGCTTTGTTTCGGGGGAGAAGAGAACCCGGGGAGAGTGGAGCCCGTCGTCCAGGCTGGGGATGTCATCGTCTTGCCTGCTGGGATGGCCCACCGACTGCTGGATGACACCAGCACCGGCTCGAGGTTCGAAATGGTCGGCTCCTACCCGAATGGATGCGACTGGGACATGTGCTACGGCAGGGAGGGAGAAGAGAGGCAGGTGGAAGGCATAATAAGCGTGCCATGGTTCGACAGAGACCCCATTTATGGAGATCAGGGCCCGGTACTCGATATTTAGGCCAGCAACATGAGCGCAGTAAGAGTTTCCGAGGAGCTCGGGAAGATGGATCGTGGCAAAAAGTAGCCTGCAAC
Source organism: Diaporthe sp. HANT25 (assembly GCA_013435955.1). Taxonomy (NCBI): domain Eukaryota; kingdom Fungi; phylum Ascomycota; class Sordariomycetes; order Diaporthales; family Diaporthaceae; genus Diaporthe; species Diaporthe sp. HANT25. Next base: position 4,179,568 of record JACBFG010000011.1, on the reverse strand, counting down.
CCACTAAGCAGGCTGAAAGTCAAGGAATATCATCTGAGTGCCGAGCCAACACTTACAAAACCATGTACAAAGGGGCCGCACATGACAGTACCTGAGTTGACCGCCAACGTCAGTCGGGGAGACTGGCCTTGACGACTTGGAAATTAGGATGCACCGGTTTCAGGTCACCATCACCTAAGTAACGACCTCGACTGAAGCAAGTCTATTTCTCTGCAAGAGCATGCCGCATGCCGCATGCCGCGTGGGCCTCGGTGAAAGACTGTGCCCTGAATATCACCCAGAGTCAACAAACCGCATGACCCAAAAGCAGCGCGGTCAGATCGTAAATCATAGTCCTTCCTCCACGTGGGAGCATCGGCCTCGATCGCGACCAACAGACGCGAAACCAACTATTGTACAATAGCCCAACAGACTGCACAAATCTGCAGAAATTCAACGAGTGTCCAGGGGCATGCATGCCACTGCTCCATGTCTTAGGGTTCGCCGGCTGGTCCAATGTTGGCAACCACTACTGCACCCCTTGTCCAAGTGGCCTGTCCTCGATTCCGGTGTCGACTCACGATCGTCATTCATATGACTCTCCATCACTTTCCATTGAAGCTGATGCGAAAGTTGCACGGCCCCTGGTCACCAGAAAGGAGATCGCTGCCTCTAGTGTACCTTCATCCACTCAAACTTGTTCTCGGGTGGCAGGCCCTTGGTGGCCACTGGCTCAGCGTACACTCTGCCTTCTGTATCCTCGTAGTGGTGGGTCATCTGAAAGTGGGTATCGAAATGTGCCTTGCACGATTCCTCAAGCTTGTGCTGCTCGGGCGACATCGTGAGTGTGTGGCGGAAGCACAGGGTACGCCTGGGGTCTGCCCTCTCCTCGCCTTGAGGCTTCCGACTCTTTCGGTGGCTGGTTCGTTTCTTCTGGTTCTCGTATGCCTTCTCTGCCTCCTTTTCGGATTTGCTCATGTACGACTCCTCAACTCGTTTCACAATCCCCTCCAGGAATGCCTCCATTATCTTTCTGTCGTTCAGAACCCGGCATAGCTCTTCTCTGGCGCTGGGGCCCGGGTCACTCGCGACCGAGGAGTCGGTGGACGAAATGTGGTCAGAAGCACCAGTGACGGGTGCCAGCTGACTCTCCGGAAGCACAGGTGAAGGCGGAGGGCTGTCTTTATCAGAGGGTGGCGGTGTGGGAAGCCCAGTAAGCCAGTGATCGTCTCCAGGTAGTTCTGGAGATAACCCAGAACTTTGCTCACCGAGCGGGTTGGCGTCATCTTCGCCGTCCGACCAGTCACTGCCATGTAGATCCCATTGAAAGTTATCGTCGTCATCATCGGTGTCCACGTTGTCGCAGTCCGACGCCGAAGAGGATGCCCAGGCAGAGGCGGATGAGTCGGCTGGGTCTTCACTGCCGGGGGTCTCCTGGGTGGTCCAGACTGCTGCCTCCGAGAAGGCGTTGTCGTTCTGCACAACCCAGCTCGATGAATCTACACTTTCCGCCTGTTGCTGGTTGTTGTAGTATTCGTCCCTCATGCTCTGCCAGGCTGCTAATGCTTGGGCCCTAACTTGGGCAACCGGATGATGATGGCTGCGAAGACCGACCACCGTGATGGGCAAGAGGTCACCGCGACGGTATGGTTCGACATCCTCATTGCTGGACTCGGAGAACGGGTCCTCGCCTGGCTCAGGCGGACTGAGACCGAACTGCATGTAGATCTGCTTGGCATCTTCAGGGTCGATCCGCTGCAGCAGTTTCTTCTCGTGCTGAGCAATGAATTGGAGATGCTTCTTGTTTGTGTTTCGTACGATTTTGAGGGCTTGGATGGATGGAGAGGGGCTGAGCCTGCTGTCCAGTTCCACGCGAGGCCTAAACCAAAACCGAGCCTCGACCTGCAGAGGAACGTACATCTTGAAGGGGTCGATCAGGGGGGCGTGGGTGTCCAAGCGGTGGTGGGAGCAAGAAGAGAACAGAAGAAGATAGGGTGATGCTCAGCTGCAAAGTTTCTCCCCCCTCCCAGACTACCCGGGCAGAGAAGGAGGCAGTGATACTGGCCTAGATGAGCTGCAATGAACTACAGAGATGCAGACACTGCAATGCGCTGCGTTCTTATGCCTTCGCTCTGTTTGCGATGCCCAAGTCTGTTGGATGAAGACCAGGAAAGGGGCAACCCAAGGGAGTTAGGCCGGAGTGAAGCTGCCCAGGATGTGATGAAAGGTGTCACGGGCTGAACAAGTGCGAGTGGTTTCCCTGGTGACTTGTGGCCCTCGTTGCCGTGACGAGCGTGACGAGGAGCATTTCAATGCTACTGAGAATACTTTGGAGGAAAATAGAAGGGAAGGGGGAGGAGGGCAGAGGATGACGGGAAGAGATCCGAAGGCTGAGCGAGGGGTTCTGGGATTGTGACTGGAGGCTTCCGGCCTCCAAGCAGAGTGTGACTGTATTCTGTGATTCAGAGCCGTGGGTGGACAGACCTGTAGTGCCTGTGTCTGCTTTTCAGGCTGCCCAACGGCTCAGCCGAGAATGGAAGTGACAGTGTCGTTGTGAAGGTGCCGTCCACGTGCCTTCCCACTTGTGTCTTCGATGTTGCTGCCTCCTTGTTGATGCTGTCAGGAGATCAAAAGAAACCTCCTAATTATTTTGAGCATGTGTCGAGCATCCATTCCACCGGCCTGATCAGCAGTCAGTAGTCAGTGCTGGCTATTCCGTAGGAAGTCGAAGCAGAAGCAATGACACACGAGGGTGTCTGTGCCATGCAAAACACCAGAGCACCAAAACATCACCGAGGAATGTGCAGCCCCCTGTGAATAAGTCAACAGCAGCCAACAGCAGCCAACAGCAGCCAACAGCAGCCAACAGCAGCCAACAGCAGCCAGGAAATCCCATCTTGAGCACCTGGAGGAGCAGTACAGGTGTTGCGGATGCTATGACAAGCTACGCTGTTCTGTGTTTGTGTCTGGACCATACCTCGCAGACTGCAAAGAGGACAGACAAAGTGCCATGGTCTGGCAGCTTGGTTTCATCCGAGTGAACTATGAAAAGTTGCCTTAAACAAGGGGTATCAACTTGCATTCATTCATCTATATATCTGTGAAACTCCATGGTCACACACAGGGCCAATGTTGTCTTGGACACTTATACAAGAGACCGTACAACCACCTCCTCTAGTGGCCCTCCCTCCGCCGCAGGAAAAGCTCTACAACGGTCTTTTGTTTCTCCTCCAGCACCTTGCGCTCCTTATCCCTTGCCGCCGTTTCCGCCCGACAGACAAGAGCCCCAAATATCTGCGCCACCCTACGCTCCCTGGCCTTTCGCCTTTCCAGCGACGCAACAGCCTCCACCACTGGCGTTGACGCCGCCCCAGGCGGACCACCACCGCCCGTCACACTGCGCCGGATGCTCATCGACCTGCGGCTCAGCGCTCCTCCGATCGCCCCCATGGCGCCCCCGCCTGCCTGTTGGCTTGACCCAGCGGCATTGAGAGCATCTACCTCGCTCTTCTTCAGCGGCGCCAGTTCACCAATGACCTTCGCGAGGGTCGTGGTCAAGAACACGAAGCAGATGTTGTGATTGGGCGCGGTCATCAAGATGTCGAGGATGGTCGACTTGTCCTCTTCGGTCGAGTCGTGGGATGAGCTTTTGGCAGCCGGACCCTGCCCAAGAGCCCGGATGGGCGCTTGTTCGACCTTGGCCCATAGAGACGCATTGAAGATGCCGTCCGTCAGACCCTGTAGGAATAGGAGAAGAGCTGTCGCCACGGCCTCGAGCCGCTGACATGGGTCTGCCTCGGGGGGGAATGCGTCCGAGATCGGCTGGTCTGTGTCCAGCGCCTCGATGACGCTGGAGACAAGACCCGCACGAGGCTGCGCGACAAAGTCCTCAAACGGCCACCCTGGCCTGTCCCTGGGCACACTGTAGGATTCAAGCATATCCTCCTCTGCCAGCGTCCGGTCCGTCAGCATCTCGACTGCGTCGACCAGCTTGAACAGCTCTTTCGGTGCAGACCGATGGACGTCGAGGGTCGAGGAAATGGCGCTTGGGCTCGCGCTCTTCTTCTCACGGGCCAAGGACGTGACAAATGCCCGAACCCCGCCGTCCGGGACCCGTATGAGCTCGTCAATCGACCTGCCAACGCAGGTAGGAGCCCAGGTAGCCCGCACGGGCAGGAAATGGTCTCTGCCCTGCGCGACTCGAAGCACAACCACCTCCTCAAGCTTCTCTCGGCCCTCGTTCAGGATCCTGGCTTGAGACACTTTGTCGACACACAGCCCCAGTGTGGCATTCACCGTTTCGCCCGGCTCCAATGTCACCTCCCTTTCGACATTCTCAGGACTGTCTTCGTTGGAATCGTCACCCGACACTGTTTGGTTGAGCGAGGTTGTGAACCAGTGGGCCAGGTCTGAACCGCTGCCCTCTGTGCCCCCGGCATTTGGCCTCTCAACGAAGCTGATCGTGGCAGGGACCCCTCCAGTGTTTGCGATCGTGAAGTAGGCGGCTTGCCTCTGCATGAAGCTGACCTGGCCGAAATCAACCAGGTCTTGGGCGGATTCTTGTCCTTCCCTGACGATGGTGATGGATGGCCGGCCTTCGTTCTCAGCCCGGTCCAGCTCCCGGGCCACTTGAGCATAGATTTCGGCCTTGAGTTCTGGCACGACTGCATCGAATTCGAGCTCAAAGACAGCCACAAGAGGCTTGTGGTCGGAGGATGTGATTCGTTGGTGGGAAGTATAGAGATTCAAAGTGACCCGATCCAGGGCATCCGCTACAACCGCATTCGCGGCCCTGTCGTCACCGTCTTCATCATACTCGTCATAGTCCAGACCGGGCTTTCCAGCAGGTGTCGTGTCACCGTCGCTTTCCGGATCGTAGTCAAACAAAACCTCGTCATCATCCCCGGCATGATCAATCCCGCGAGACGTCATCTCCTCGTCTCTTTTACGGGCCTCTTCTTCCTCCTTGAGCTTTCTCTCATGCTCTTGTTTGTCTCTCTTGGTCCGGTACAGGATCCGGTCGCACCAGCTGGGGGCTCTCTTCTTCTCGCTGGAATCAAACAGACCGACTGTGCCAACATCGTACTTATAAGATGGCAAGAAGGTAATTGGACCTTCGTGCCAACCATCGTGAAACAGCTTGCCCTCCTTCCTGACCCGCAGGAGCTGGTCATGTGGCAGTAACGAGTCTAGAGTTGCCTGAAGTGACGCAGGGTCTTCGTGAGGGTCGGGGTCGAAGTCATCAGGGTCGGGCAGGGACAGGGACTCATCGTCACTACTCTGCTCGGTCGAACGGGTCCTCCCAGAAGCATCGTCAGTCTGTTCATCGCTACTATCGGAGGTTCTCGTCACAATGATTGCCTCCTCCCCGTCCAGGTCCTGTGATCTGGCTCTGCCCACGTCATACTCGCCCTTCGAGTGAAGCGTCAGCAAGCGGCGGATGTCGTCGCCCGGTATGCCATCCAGCCTAAAGTTCAAGTCGCCGAACCAGAAAGCAAAGTCCTCGTTCCCAATCTTATCCTCGTCGTCTTGCTCGTCGCTCCCGGGAATGATGATGGGGTCAAAACGCGTCCTGTCCAGAATGGTCCTGGCGTCCCAGCAGCGGCGTTCGACGGTGGCAGGGTCGTTGCCACTGGACAGGTGCGAATTAACAAAAACCATTCTGGTGGCCTCCCCTAGGACGAGGCGAGCTGCTGTGGCGCCCTTGTTCCCAAACCAGCCGCCAACTCCCGTGCCGACAGCCTTGGAGCTGACATTTCCAATACAAGGTGCCAACGCGGGAGAAGCATACATCAGAAGCAGGAGTCCAGACATTTGCTCCGAGCCAACGAACTGATAGTCCTTGGGGAGGGCAGCCTCGAGGGCCAACCGCCACTTGTCGGTGGGGTTGGTGTCGGCGTAGACATACTGTGTGACGGGGTTGAGAGTAACAACCTCCTGCAGACCCAGAATATAAAGGTCGATCTTGTCTCCCCCTAGAACACGGGTAGAGCTTGAGGATTGGTTCGTGGTGCCCCCTGGTTCTTCCGTCTCGACGGCAGGACTTTGAAAGAGGCCAGGGGAGGCCAGGTTGCCGTCAATGCCCTCGCCATCAATGAACCAAGCCGCCAGGTCTTTATCGGTGCCAGGACAGGCCGCGACATTCCATGAGCCGATCTTGAGCCTTATACGACGAGGCCTGGTGTACTCGGCGCGGCGCGCATAAACGGCGCGGCTCAAGGACTGAGGGGTCGACAGAACGAGGTCGGCGGGGTCGGTGGCTTCGGACATGGAGTGTTCGTGGCCTGCTGAGGAGGACATGACGCGAGGCTCGGGTCAGAGTTTTGGCTGCAGCAATGACAGGTGAGCAAGACGAAGCGAGCACCGTTGGTCGAAGAAGGCAGGGAGTCCGAGGAGGGCTTACTAGCACTGGAGCACCGAGAAGCTCGGGCTTTTGTCTCTGGCAATGACGAGTGGGAGAGGAGCAGGGAGAGGAAGAGGAGAGTTGAAGAGACGACCTGCTCAAGGCTCGTACATCCTCGGAGAAGGAGAGGGCGCCAGACACAGGATGAGGTCGAAATATCTCTCCCTGGTGAGCGCGTGGAAACCGGATCAGTCAGGTCCCGTTGTGCCGTATTCTGCTGGCTAGGAAATGATAAAGCACCAGACAAGGAAAATAATCACTGAGTGTGTGTTGTGATGGTTCAAGTTCTCAGAAAACCTCCAGGTCGTGGCTTGCAGTGTGGTGCTGCTGGGGGCACATGGTCGACCCTGCCATTCCAGCGAGGGCACGCGGAAGAGGACGTCACAAGGGCGGCCTCGGCGGCCTCGACGACACATACACGGGAGCTAGCTAGCAGCTCTCCTGCCTGCCCCGCCTGCGAGTGGCCCCTGCTCCCCCAGATCCCCCACCAACGACTTCATTGTTTACATCAACGTCATTCCTCCCGCCCACCGTCCATCCACCCATCCGTCCACCACCGAACGTCCTGTCGGCGTCAAGTCGACAAGGCCGAGGCAGCCGGGATATTTGAGGCACCTCGCCACAATACATTCATTGTTCGTGCGCGTACCTGCAACAACGCCACGTCGCGACGGCTTCGAGGCGTGTCCCTTTTCGAAACACCGTCGCCTTCTTTCACATAGCTGGTGGCCGGCGACGGCAAAAAAAGCCCTGCCATCATTCGCTCAACATTCCACATTGGCAATCCGCCCATCTCGTGGTCCACCATCCGAACCACTCACACATACTTCTCGCACTACCCAAGTCCATCATGGGCCCTTCGACACCTCGCAGACCACAGAAGCAGCGGAACCACCCCAGCAGCGGAGCTGGCGGTCGTCCGCCCAACAACGCCCCAGCCGCCCCCGCCGACTATGAGTCCGATGCCTTCTACCCCGAAGCTGCTGCTCAGCCGCAACCAGCCCTACCTCCACAACCCATCGCGGCCCAGAACCAGAGAGAGAATACCATCGACGAGATAAACCTGACCGTCCTCAAGCGCTACGTCCCCACAATCCAGAACTACACCGCAATGGCCCACAACGCCACGCTCTTCACATGGAATATCGAGACGGGTGGCTGGGAGGAGACCGGCGTCAAGGGCCCTTTCTTTGTCTGCAATCAGGAGCAGCAAATATCTACAACTGGTCAATTCATCCCGCGCGCCTGCGCCTTCATCTTGAATCGGAGTAGCCCCGAGAACGCCGTCTTCGACCTGGCAACTATTGCCGAGTGCGAGTTGCTCGAGGGTCAGCTCCTCTCAACCATGACCGACGGCGGCCAGGGCTGGGGCTTCTTCATGGACATGGGAAAGGCTCAAGAGACCTGGGATGCTTTCAGAAAGCTGTGGCATACCGTACGGACTGCAAGGCAGGTCTAGCCTATAGACTATACATGTAGTTTAATATGGCTAATAAAAACTCAGTCTATGCTTACCTCCTATTATCTCTAAAGAGTTTTAAAAAAATTAAAAAAGAAATAAAAATATATCTTAAACTTATTAAAATAATACTATAATATAATTAATTTTATATGCTTATGTGAAGGCCTAAGTCATATAGCAAAGGCATCTTGATGGTGTTAGGCTAGGTTGGTATAGCCCCTCTCCTTCCTCTATCACCAACTTCCTTCCTACTTCATTTATTTCTTACCTATAGCTTCTCTAGTATATTGTTCTTAGTAACTAATAGAGAAGAGCTAGTAGTTAGAGATAGATTTAGCTTTATTAACTTTATCCTTAATAGGCTTAGTATTAAGCTTAATAATACTAATATAAATAAGTATAAGCTAATACTAGTAATTTTAATATAAAATAGTAACTTTTTATATAATATTAATTTAAGCCTTATATAATAAATTTAATTATAATTATTAATAATATATATTATTTTTAATTTTTTTAAAATTAATATTATTATTTTAGCTTAATAAAAAAGAGTTTTTAATTTATATTTATAATAATATAAATTTCTTTTAATAAAAATAATTTCTTATAATATAATTTAATTATTATTATTATTTTATAATATAAAATATATTAAAAAAGTTTTAAAAAATAATTTATAATAAATAATAAAATATTATAATTATAATAATATTAAGTATTTTTTTAATATTAATTATTAAATATTATTAATTTTAATAAAATATTAATAATAAATATAAAAGATTTAAACTTTTATTTTATTAATATTTAAATAATTAATATAAGTTATTAATTATAAATTAAGTAATATTTTTATTTATTTTAAAGTATTAATATTAATATTTAGTTATATTAAACTATTTATATTCTTTAAGTTTCTTTACTAAGCTAGAATAATAATAGTAGTTTTAAAGAAATAAGAA
>JACBFG010000011.1:4135265-4147316 GCA_013435955.1 Diaporthe sp. HANT25 | reverse complement strand
TAATAAGGTTTAAATAATAATTATAGCTAGTAAAAGCTATTTATAAGTAAATACTTAAATTAACTACTAAAAAGCTATTTATATTACTTAGCTATTTAGTAATAAGTATATTCTTATATATTTATTTCTTTAGTATATTTTAGTATTAAACTATTAAGACTATTAGTAATAGCTTTAGTTTTATTATTATTACTTAAACTATAAATAATTTTAGTAATTTTCTTTTAGTAAGTAAGTTTTAAACTCTAACCTTAATAATATAAGCCTTACTTAGTTATAAGTTATTTCTTAATTTTTTTTCTTAGTCCTTATTATTTAGTATTATAGTATTTATTACTAGCTATTAGGGTTATTTAAATAAGTCTTTATAATATTATACTTATTAATTTATAATATTATTTTTTTTATTCTTTATTTTTAAAGATACTTTTATAAGTTTTTTTTTATATATATTTATTTATACTTTTTTAATTTATTATATTAAATAAAATTAAAGATTTCTAAGTTTTAAAGTCTTTTTATTATTATAAAAAAACTAAATAAAGTAAATTTTTTTTTATTATTATTTTTACTTATAGCTTTATTATATTAATATATCCTTTATATAAGGCTTATAAGACTTTTTATATAATTTTTTAAAAAAAAGTTTCTTATTATTTTAAATATATTTATTAAAAGCTAAAAAATTATAATATATATAAGCTTATACTTACTTAGATATAAAAAATAACTTATTTTTATTTTTAAATTAAAAATAAACTAAATACTATTAAGAAAAAAGCTATATTAATAAATATAAAGGTTAGTTACTTATATAAATAATATTATATATAAGCTAAAAAGATAATATAAGTAATATATTATAATATTAAAATAATTAATAAATTAAATTAATTAAAAGTAAAAAAAGTAATAACTAAGTATAAATAAATTATAATAAAATTTATTAAAGTAGCTTATTATAGCTTTATTAAAAAGGCTAGTAATATATTAGCTTAAAAGGCTTAGCTATATACTAAGAAAGATATTAATATTTATAATTAAAGTACTCTAATACTTAATAATAATAACTAATTAACTTTTTTAAATATTCTTAATATTAAAAATATTAATAATAATAATATAATTATTAATAAGCTATTAAAAACTTAATATATTTTTAATAAAGTAATTAATTAGTAAATTTAAAATAATAATTTATTTTATTAATTTAATTATTTTATATTTTATTAATTAATAAAATATTTAACTAATAAATTATTTTTTATAATATAAAGCTTTTATTAATAAATAGTTTTTTTAATTAGTTAAGGCTTTTATTAATTAATTAAGCTATTTAATTAATAAAATACCTTAATTAATTTATTATTTTAGTTACTTTATAAGCTTAGTAAACCTTTTATATTAATTAGTTTTATTAAGTAATTTATTAATTAGTCTTATTTTAATTATTTTTATTTTAGTTATAGCTAAGTTTTTAACTTAATATTCTTTAAAAAATTATTTATAATTAATAAGATTTTTAATTAATTTTTATATATTATTACTATTATTATAGTCTTTTTATTTAATAAAGTATTTTATATTATTATTATAAATTTTATAATTTTTAATTTCTTTAACTTTTTATTTTTTTTTATTATTATTAAATTTAATTTATATTTTTAGCTATATATTAGCTAGTATTAATTTTAAAAGTAAAATATAAAAAACTAAGTATATTTATATCTTTATAAATAATAAAAGTTTAAAGTTAATATTTAAAAGTTTTTTTAATTTTAAAATAATTTAATTTATTACTTACTTACTTAATTTTAATATTTATATAAAATAAGTAAATTTTATTTTTTTTTAAAGTTAGTTTCTTTAACCTTTTCTTATTAATATAAATTATTATTTATTTTTATATAAAAAGTAGTTCTTTTTAAAGCTTTTTTTATAAGTTATAATTTTTAATTATTATTTTATAGCTAATTATACTTTTATTTCTTTAATAAGTTTTTAATAAGCTTTTAATTTATAGCTATAGTTAATATAAAAGAATAATATTTTTATTATACTTATATTTATATTATTATAAGTAAACTATATTATAAGTAATAATAATATTTAATTATTTTATTTATAATTTATATAATTATAAAAGTATTATTTTAAAATTTAATTTAGTTTTTTAGTTTATTTATTTATTTATAAATAAAAAGCTATTAATAACTTTAATTTTATATTAAATTATCTTATAAGTAATTATTAAAAATTTAATATAAATATTATTTCTTTATTAAAAATAACTTTTTATAATATTTTATAATTATTAATAATTATTTATATAAAAAAATATATAAAAATATTTATATTACTTACTTTTAAATAAGATTTAAAATAAATATACTTTATAAAGTTATTAATAATAATTAAAATATTATTATATAGTATTTTTATTAGAAAGTTCTTAAATAATAATAACTTAATAATAAAGTTTAAATTAATAAATTATTATAATTTATTAAGTATTAATAAAAGCTATAATAAGCTATAAGGTTTATACTATATAATTTTACTTTTATAATATATATTATAATTTTAAATAATTACTTTAATTATTTTCTTTATTTTTAAAAAATTATAGTATTATTATACTTATTTAATAATTACTATAATTTTTTAATATTTATATACTAATACCTTATAAATTTATTTAATAATTTTTAATTATAATTTTTTAAGTATAAAAAGTTTATTACTTTAATAAAGTATACTTTTATTTTTTATTAATTCTTTTTTATTTTAATTAAATAATTATTAATAAAATATCTTAAATTAATTTTATTATTTAATATTAAGTATTATATAAAGTATTATTATTAGTTATTAAGATTTTTATAATAATTTTTTTTTAAAAATAATTTAAAAAATACTTTATATTTTTAAAGAAATTCTTTATAAATAGTTTAATTACTTATTAAAAGTATTTACTTATTTATTTTTTAATTTCTTTTTATAAGTAATTTTAATATTAAATTATAATAAAAACTTTATTTATTTAATTTAATATTTATTAAGTTCTTTTATTATAATAAAGCTTATTAAATTTTTATAATTTATAAAGACTTATACTTAATATTTAATACTAATAAAATAATATTATTATTTTTTAAATACTTTAATAATTATTATAAGTTCTTTATTTAGTATATTATAATTAACTTTTAGTTTATTAAGTTTTTTTAAAAAAAATATAATAAAGTATAGTTTACTTTAAATATTTTATTACTTTAATTAATTATTTATTATATAATTTAATATATTTATTTTAACTTTATATTCTTTATTTAAATTAGCTTTAATTAAGATTAGTTTTAATATAACTTATTATTTAATTTTTTTAAAAGTTTTATATACTTTATTATTTTATTAAAATATCTTTATTATTTTTATAAAATTTATTAATAATTTTATTATTTTAAATTTTTTTTAATAAATTATTAATAAAAGTTAATAAGATTTAAAAAGTTTTTAATTTTTTTAAAATTAGTTAGCTTTAATTAATTCTTAATTACTTTAATTTTTAATAGTTATATTTTAATTTTTTTTAATTAAATTATATATTTAAAATAATTAATTTTCTTTATATAAAATTTATTTTTTTTAATTTAATTAAAAGTTTTATATTTTAAAAAATTTATAAAATCTTATATATATATTTTTTATAATCTTTAAGTATCTTTAAGTAAATAAGTATATTATTTAAGTATATTATAATAAAAATATTTAAATATTTTTATAAAATATAATTAATTATAAGTTAAAATATTATAAGTATATTAATTAATTTAAAAGGTATAATTTTATATTTATAATATTTATAATATATTTAAAATATTATTTTTTATTTTTTATCTTTTTTTATTTTAATAAAGTTATATACTTTTTTAAAATTTAAAGTTATAAATTACTAAGCTTTTTATAACTAGTTTTATAATTTTTTAATTAAAAATAATAAATAATAATTTTTAATAATAATTATATTTAGCTAATAATAGTTTATATAAAATTATAGCTTTTTATTCTTTTTTAATATAAAAAAATTAAATATTTTATTAATAATATTAATAATTTAATATATCTTTTAATAAAATTTTTATTAAAGTATTTTTTAAATACTTTAAGTTATATTTTATTAAGTTTATAAATTTTTAAAAATTTTAATTTTATTTTTTTTTAAAAGATATTTTATAATTTTACTTATTATATTTTAGTAATTTTATTTTAAATATAGCTATAAATAGCTTTTTATACTTATAATATTCTTAAAAAATAAAATCTTATAAATTCTTTTTTACTTTTTATACTTTTTAAAAATAAACTATAAATCTTTTAAATAAAAGTTTAACTTATTTTTTAATTTTATTTTAATAATTTTATTTTACTTATTATAAGGTTTTAATTAAAATAATTATAATTATTTATTACTTAGTTTATTTAACTTTATATATTATTTAGTACTTTTATTAAATTTCTTAAATATATTTTTATATAATTAATAAAACTTATTATTAATAATTTTATTATTATTATTATTATTATAGTTATTTATTTAACTTATATACTAGTTTTTTTTAAACTAAGTTAAAAATTAAGTTTTTTTTTTTAAAAAAAGTAATTATTAAGCTTATTTAAGTATATATTTTTATATTAGCTTTAAAAATTAAGCTTTATTTATTTTAATATTTTTTAATTATTTTATCCTTTAAGAAATAAATTTTTTTAATAAATTTAATTAATAATTTAATTAATTTAAAAGTTATTTTTTCTTAACTAAAATATTTTTAAAATTAACTTATATTTTACTATATTAATAATATTAAATAAAAATTATTTTATATAATTATATATTTAAAAATAAAGATAATTAGTTTTTATATTAATAATACTATTTTTATAAGTTATTATTATTTTATTTATTATATTAAGTTTATAAGATTTCTTTTTTTTATATTATAAAAAATAATATTTATTTATTATTTTTAAAAAAATAAAATTTTTTTATACTTTATTATTAATAAGTATTAAATATTTATATATTTTATATTTTATTTAAATTATTAAATATTTATAATTATATACTATTATACTTATATACTTTTTTAAGTTACTTTTTATTATTTAAAGCATTATAAATAACTTTATTTATTTTTTAATTATTAATTTTATTAAAGAATTTTATTAATTCTTTTAATACTTTATTATATAATACCTTATAATTTTTAAAGATTATTTATAATATATTAAAGATTATTTATAAGTCTTTTAAACTTAAAAGTTAGTTTTTATTATTAAAATAAATATTATTTTTTAGCCTTATTATTAATATATATTAAATATTTATTACTTATATATTTTTACTAATTATTTAAGTTTTTTAAGTATTTTAATAACTTATTAAGATTTAAAATAAAAGTTATAATACTTATATTTAAGTATTATATATAAATTTATTAATATTTAAGGTTATTTTTTTTAAAAGTTTATTTAATAACTTAACCTTAATACCTTTATAAAAACTAATTATAATTAGCCTTAATTTTAAAGTAATATTTATATTTATTATATATATATAAAGCTTATAAGATATTTTTATATTAAGAATATATAAGGTATACTTATTTTATATTTTTATTATAAAGGCTTTTCTTTATAGAGTTTTATAATATATCTTTAAAAAATTATTTTAATAATATTATTTTAATAATATTAATTTTAAAAGCTAAAAAAAGTACCTTTTTTAAGTATTTTTATAAATTTTTTTATTAAGTATAAAGTATAAATAAGTTTTAAGGAATTTTTCTTATTAGCTTTTTTTTAAAATTATATAAAAGTTTATTTTATCTTCTTAATATAAGTATTTTCTTTAGCTTTTTTAAAATACCTTTAAGAAATTATTTAGTACCTTTTTTATTATTATAATAAATAATATAATTATTATTATAATATACTATTTAGCTAAATAATATATATATTATATTAAATCTTTTTATATTATTTAATTTTTTATTTAAAATTTAAAATAACTTTTACTTAATTATTTTATTAAATTTTAAAGTAAATTATTTAATTTTAATAAGCTTAAGACTAAATACTTATTATATTTTTTTAGCTTTTTTATTAAAATTATAAAATTTATATTTTTTATTTAAGTTTTTATTTAAATATACTTAATACTAACTATATATTATTATTTTATAAATATAATAATAAGTAATAAATTCTTATTATTTATATAAACTTAAGAATACTTTATTAAATTAAAAAACTATATTAATTTATTTAAAGCCTTTAAGTATTAGCTTTTAGTTTTTATTTTTCTTTAAGCTATAATATTTTTTAGTATAATATTTATTTTATTATAATTATAGTATTTAATATCTTTTTTATTTTTTAGCTTTTATTAAATTATATTAAGTTTTATAAGGCTTAAGTTTTACCTTTATAAAGTACTTAGCTTATACTTTTTACTAATATTTAGCTTATTTTTATTATTTTATTAAGGATTTTTAAAAATATTACTTTTTTTTTATATATTATTTATAAAGCTTATTATTAATTTTAATAACTAATTTAATATATTATAAAAAGTTATTAAGTTTATTATATTTTATTAAGTTATTCTTTACTTTTTCTTTAAGTCTTTAATAAAATATAAAAATCTTAGTTTTATTTATAAAGTAAATTTTAGTATAAATATACTTAAATTTTATTATATAAGCTAATATAAGTCCTTTTTATTAAAGCCTTAAGAGTTTTTTTTTTACTTATTATTTTTTATTTAAGTTTTAAAATAAAAATTTAAAGGTATTTTTATAATTTTTATACTTACTAAATATTTTCTAAGTTTTTTATTTATAATTCTTAAAGGCTTTAATATTAATATAGTTAATAAAGTATAGTTTAAACTATATAATAGTTCTTTTTTTAAAAATAAAGCTATATATATAATTTATTTTTTATTTAGCTAGCTATTAAAATAATTAAAATACTAATAAACTTTAATTTATATAAAATAAGCTTATAATTATTTAAATATTTTATTATATAAAGTTAAATTATTAAGCTTAATATTTTTTTTAAATAATTATAAGTATATTAATAATATTAGTTATATTATATAAGATTTAAACTTTAACTTAAAGTTATTTAAGCTTATTAATTTTATTACTTTAACCATAAATTTATTCCTTAAATTTCTTAATATTTTTAATTATTTTTATAAATTAAGCTTAAGTAAAGTTAAATATTATAAAAGTATTTATATATAATATTACTTAAAGTTTATATTATAATATATAAATAAGAGTAATTAAAATATAATAATTACTAGTTTTAAAGTTCTTTAAACTAAATAAATAAAAAGTTTATATTTAAAATATATAATAAAGTAATTAATTAAGTAATAAAGTTTAAATAATAATTATAATTAATAAAAGCTATTTATAAGTAAATACTTAAATTAATTATTAAAGAATTATTTATATTATTTAGTTATTTAATAATAAGTATATCCTTATATATTTATCTCTTTAATATATTTTAGTATTAAATTATTAAAATTATTAGTAATAGCTTTAGTTTTATTATTATTATTTAAACTATAAATAGTTTTAATAGTTTTTCCTTAATAAGTAAGTTTTAGACTTTAATCTTAATAATATAAGCCTTATTTAGTTATAAGTTATTTTCTAACTTCTTTCTTTAGTTCTTATTATTTAGTATTATAGTATTTATTATTAGCTATTAGGGTTACTTAAATAAGTCCCTATAATACTATACTTATTAGTTTATAATAAAAATCTATAAATAACTTAATAATATTAAGCTATTTAATATATAATTAAATACTTATTAAAAAGTCTTATATATACTTATAAGAAAAGATTTAATAAAAGAAAACTTTATAATTAAAATAATAACTAAATTAGCTTCTTTAATAATAATAATTAATTAAAGTTACTTAATTAATAAGCCCTTAAGAAAACCTACTTTATTAATAAGTATAATAATTACTAACTAAATATACTTAAATAAGCTCTTTAAAAAAATACTAAATTTCCCTTTATAAATAATTAATAATTAAAAAACTATAATACTAATAAGATTTAAATTTATACTCTTTATTTATTAAAGTAAATAATAGCTAAATATAAAATTAATTATTTTATAATACCTTAAATATATATTCTTTTAAATAATTACTTAACTTAATAATATTTCTTTTTTAATATCTTTTTTTTATAATCTTTAATTTAATATTTATTTAAATTTTAATTTCTTTAAAATAAATTTTATAGTTTTTAAGTATCTTTATAAATATATTAATTATATTAAGTAATATTTTTTTTAAATAAATATTAAATTTAAATATTATTAATACTTTTAAAAATACTTATAAATTATATTTAGTACTTATTTTTATAGTTATTTATAATACTATTAGCTTATTAAATTTATAATACTAAAGTATAGTTATTTTATTAAGTTATTTATTCTAACTTTAATTTTAAATATAATTAGTAATTATTAATTATTTTTATATAGTTTTAGCTAAAGAAATATCTTTAAATACTCTTAAGATATAAATTAGTAATAAATTAATTATTTATTTAAAGTAAAAATAAATCTTTAATTTAAAAAATAATACCTTTATATTTATTTATTTTAAGTAATTTAAAGACTTAAGTTATATAATAAAGATATTTTAATAATATTAAGTTAGAAATTATATTAACTTAAATAGCTTTAGTTTTATTAACTTTATTTTAATAAATTAATTTAATATTAAGCTTAATAAATTATTAATAATATTAATATAAATAATATTAAAGATTAAATAAATACTAATATTAATAATTTTAATATAAAATAATAACTTTTTATATAATATTAGTTTATAAAAGATTAAATAATTATTATTTAAAGCCTTATATAATAAATTTAACTATAAGTACTTATAATATATATTATTTTTTATTTCTTTAATATTATTATTATTATTTTATATTAATAAAGTAATTTAAAAAATATAAATAATTTATAAAAATAAATACTAAATATAATTTATAAATATTTTTAAAAATATTACTAATATTTAAATTTAATAATTACTTAAAAAAGATATTACTTAATATAATTAATATATTTATAATAATACTTAAAAATTATAAGATTTATTTTAAAAAAATTAAAATTTAAATAAATATTAAATTAAAGATTATAAAGAAAAAAAATTAAAAAAGAAGCTTTAATAAATTAAGTAATTTATTTAAAAAGATAAAATATTTAATAAGTAATAATTTAGTAAAAAGCTAAAAGCCTTTTATAATTAGCTAGTAAAATAATTATAATTAAATAAATATAGTTAAAGTATATAATAATAGGTTTTTAATAATCTTTATACTTAAAAAGAATTATAATTAATATATATATATATATTATTTTATTAATTATATTTAAAATAAAAATTAAAATATATAATTTAATAAAATAATTATATATTAATATTATAAATTTAATATACTAATAATATTATTATAAATAATTATAAAAATAAATTTTAATTTTAATAAATAATTTTATTTTAAAATAAAAAATATATTTAAAAATAAATATTTAAAGTTTTATAAAAATAATATTAAGAAATATTATTACTTTAAGTAATTAGTACTTATTAAAAGAGGTATTTAAAGTAAATACCTTTAATTACTTATATAAATAAATAGTATAGTACTATAGTATAGTTAATCTTATACTTAGTTACTATCTACCTTAGTAAGCAAAGAGTATAAGTTTAAACCCTACTAGTACCCTTTAAACTACTAGCTTATTTTTAAGCTTTATTATTTATTCTCTCTATTTAGTAAGTAAAAGAAAGCCTTATTATAACCTTTTATTATTATTAGTTACTACTAATTAGCTTAATTACTATTCTAACTATAAGGTTTTTTCTACTAAGTTTCCCTTATAGGGCACCTTGCTTCCTCTTAAGAAGAATAAGCTGCTTATAAATATATATTATTTTAAGTTTTTATTAAGAAAACTAAAATAACTACTTTAGCTCTAGTACTAATACTATAATTCTAGCTTAAAAGAGAAATTTAAATATATATATAGAGTTTATAAATAAATAGTATATAGTAAAGCCTTTAATTCTTACTTTTCTTATAAATAATAATTAAAATTTACTTAATTAAAACTTATATTATAATATATAACTTAGTTAATATTAATTAGTAATTATAAAAGTAATTATAAATAAATAAGACTTAAAGAGATAGTCTTTTAGTTTTTTAAGAAATAACTATACTAATTAGTATTATTATTATATTATAAATTTATATAATATATAGTAAATTTAACTATAACTACTAATAGTATATATTATTTCTTATTTCTTTAAAACTATTATTATTATTCTAGCTTAATAAAGGAATTTAAAGAATATAAATAATTTATAAATTTATATAATATAGTTTATAATATAAATAATACTTATTATATAACTTAATAGTATAAAACTAAAGTAATTATTTTTATTTATATTATTATAAATATTTATTATACCTTAAGTAATACTAATAAAGCCTTTAAACTTAATAATTAACTTTTAAAAAAGTATTTATTAATTCTTTATTTTTATTAATAATAACTTTACTTATATTTCTTTATATATATTTATATAATAAATATAAAGAAAGAGCTTTAATTTACTATATAATAATTAAATAATAAAATTAACTTTTAGCTTTTTTATTTCTTATTATTATAATAATTTTTTTTTATTCTTTTTAATTATACTTTTTTATTACTTAATTATTTAAAAGATAATTAATAAACTAATAAAATAACTAATAATAAAAGTAATAATAATACTTTTTTAATTAGTTCTTTTATAAAATAATAATAAATAATACTTTTATTTCTTAAAGTATTATTAAAACTTTTAATTTTATACTTTAAACTAATATTTTAAAAGTTTTTAATTAAAAACTATATTTAAATATTTATATATAATTTTAAATATAGGCTTTTATATATTTACTTAATAAAGAAATATATAAGGTATTTAAAGAGAATTTTATAATTAAATTAAGCTAATATTTTATAAAGTAAAAAACAGCTTATTTAACTTACTTAAAATAAATATAAAAAAAAAAAGGTTTATATTTAAAAAACTATTATACTAAAAAAACTTATATATATATATTTAAAATATTTAGCTTTTTAAGCTAGTTTATTAATAAGTCTTATAAATATTAAATAATAATTAAAAATTATTAAGTATAAAATATAAATAAAAGTATATATATTAATTTTAATTTTAATTTTAACTTTAAGCTTTTTAATAAACTTTTTAAACTTTTTAATAAACTTTTTAAACTTTTTAATAATTTTCTTAATAATAATAAAAGTAATAATAAAGGTATTAATAAAGATAAAAAAAATAATAACTTTAATAATAATAATAATTATAATAATAATAATAATAGTATAAATTCTAATACTTTTTTTATTAATTTAGTAATAATAATATATTAATAATATACTATTTTACCTTTTTTAATAATAATTAATTACTTTTTTAATCTAATTTTAAGCTAAATATAATAATTAATTTAAGTAAGTAATATTATAATAATAAAGTATTTATTAAAGACTTATATAATATTCTTAATAATAAGGTTTTATTTTTATATAATACTTATAAAAACTTATATATTTAGCCCTTATAGTTTTAAGTAATTCCTTTTTAAATATAAGAGGTACTAAAGACTTATTATTATATATTTTAACTATATTTATTTAATTATAATTATTTTATTAATTAATTATAAAATACTTTTAGCTTTTTACTAAATTAAGTTATTTAAAAAAAATCTTTTTACTTTTAAATTATTTTATTTTCTTTTTAAACTTCTTTAATAATATTTTATTATAAATTCTTAATTTAATATTTTTTTAAAAATTAATTTTTTTAAATAAGAGTTTATAAGTTTTAAA
>JACBFG010000011.1:4111848-4128322 GCA_013435955.1 Diaporthe sp. HANT25 | reverse complement strand
GGTATTTTAATAATATTAAGCTAAGTTAAGATTATATTAGCTTAAATAGCTTTAGCTTTATTAGCTTTATTTTTTATAAATTAGCTTAATATTAAGCTTAATAAGTATAGCTTAATACTAATAATTTTAATATAAAATAATAGCTTTTTATATAATACTAATTTATAAAAAATTAAATAATTACTATTTAAAGCCTTATATAATAAATTTAATTATAACTACTTATAATATATATTATTTTTTATTTTTTTAAAATTATTATTATTATTTTAATTTAGTAAAAGAACTTAAAGAATATAAATAGTTTATAAATATAAGTATTTATTTATATATAATTAAATAATAATAATTTTTAAAAATATATATATTTAATAAAAGTATTAACTTATTAAATATTATTATTAAATATACTTATAATATAAAAAGCTTTAAAAAATAATTAATTTTTAATTAATAATTTTTAGTTAATTTAAATATTAAAAAATTAATATTTATTATTTATATTAACTTTATTATAATATTAGTAAAAGTATTAATTATTAATACTTTTTAATACTTTTATAATTATAATTACTTTAATATTATAATATTAATTATTTATAAAATATTAAAAAAAAACTTTTATTATCTTTAATTATATTACTTATATTATTAAGTAATAAAAAAAAGTTTTATTTAAATAGCTATTTTTTTAATAATTAGTTATATTTTAAAATAATTATTTTAAATTACTTTATAAAAAAGTTTTAATTTCTTTTAAGTATAAGAATTATTAAAGACTTATTATTATATACTTTAGTTATATTTATTTAATTATAATTATTTTACTAGCTAATTATAAAAAGCTTTTAGTTTTTTATTAAGTTAAGTTACTTAAAAAAATTCTTTTTAGTTTTAAATTATTTTATTATCTTTTTAAACTTCTTTAGTAATATTATATTATAAATTCTTAATTTAATATTCTTTTAAAAATTAACTTTTTAGTTTTAATAAGCTAATTAATTATTTTTATATAGTTTTAAGATTTTAAAAAAGTAAGTAAAATAATTATTTTTAAATAGTCTTAAGATATAAATAAGTAATAAATTATTTATTTATTTATAAAAGTAAAAATAAATTTTTAATTTAAAAAATAGTATTATTATATTTATTTATTTTAAATAACTTATATTTAAAAGCTTAAATTATATAATAAAAGTATTTTAATAGTATTAAATTAAGTTAATATAGCTTTAACTTAAATAACTTTAATTTTATTAACTTTATTTTTAATAAAAAAAACTAACTTAATATTAACCTTAATAAATTATTAATAATACTAATATATATAAATATAAATTAATATTAATACTTTTAATATTAAATAATAGCTTTTTATATAGTATTAATTTATAAAAAATTAAAAAATTATTATTTAAAGCCTTATATAATAAATTTAATTAGAATTACTTATAATATATATTATTTTTAATTTTTTTAAAATTATTATTATTATTTTAGCTTAATAAAAAAACTTAAAGAATATAAATAGTTTATAAATAAAATTTAATATTAAATTATATATAATTATAACTTATTTAATTATAATTACTTATAATATATATTATATTTTATTTCTTTAAAATTATTATTATTATTTTAGCTTAATACTTTTAAAGAACTTAAAGAATATAAATAATTTATAATTATAACTTTTTACTTATAAATTAATAATTAATTTAAATATAAAAATTAAGTAATAAAATCTACTTTATATTTTATATTATATAATTTAAATAACTTTTATAATAAAATCTTAAATATAAGTCTTTATAAGTACTTATTTAAATTTAAAATTCTAGTTTTTATTAATTAATTAAATAAGCTTATTTTTAATATTAAATAACTTTATAATATTAAGTATTAATAAATTAAATTTTAAAAAGGTAATAAAGTTTAACTTAAATTAAATAAAATTTCTTAAATTTTATATATTAATTTAAATAAGTTAATATTATTATAAATAAAGTTTTATTTATTATTTAAAAAGTTAATTTATATAATTATAAACTTAATTTTTTTTAATAATTATAAATTTATTAATACTTTTTATTATATAATTTTAAAACTATTTTAAGTATAAATTATTATTAGTTAAAGCTATAAATTATAATAATAATATCTTTATTAAGAATAATATATAATATTATAAAGTTAAAAATATTCTTAATAAGAAGTTTAATTATTATAATAATATAATAAAATACTTAATATAATAAAAAAGATACTTTATAAAAAATAATAAATAAAAGCTTTTAAAGAATTTTAAATATTATTTAAATTTAATAAATATTTATTAGAACCTTTAATTAAAAAATACTATATTTAAATCTTTAAAAAAGTATAAAAGATTATATAAGTAATAATAAGAATAGTAATTAGAGTATTATATTTCTTTTTATTACTTAGTACTTTTAGTAATATATAAAGAATATACTAATTATATAGGCTAATTAGGTATACTTTAGCTAGCTAGTAGTTAGCTAGTAGTTAGCTGACTCCCTATTAATAGACTACTAGTATAGTTAAAACTAGCTGCAGGGCGCTAAGTGACTGCCACAGGTGGTTGGAATCTAGTAAGGGTACGTTAAGCCAAGGAACTTATCATTGATACGCACTCCACGGAGCTTGGAGGTACGCAGGTCTAAGGAAGCAGGAAAGGCACGAAGACCACTTGGCTAGAGCAGGAAGCAAGGGGCACGGCATAATGGAGAGCGATACCCTATATCAGCCCAGCACATTCGTCTCGGCGATCGTCACCGTGCCGCACTAAATGTCCATTGAAGAACACGGCTTGCTTACGCCCCTCCATATCGGCTGCGCACCCTGTCGATCTGTCACGAACGAGATTGGCCTCTTGCCGGACACAGCCAATTGTCCTGCAAAGTCCAAAATTAACTCATGGCATCATCGACTTCTGCCACACACTTATACTTGGGCGAAGTTGCCAATCTCAAAGCCCGATGGAGGGAAATCTTTGGTGTGGCGACGTGACACTGGTTTGCGGTAGTTGCCGGTGAAACGGACACAATTGTATTTGCTTTAGACATCACCCGTGCTCTCGATATTCTCTTACGCGCCGTGCTCGCAAGTCAACACCAACATGGAGAACCCTCTGGGCTCCCCGCCGCCTATCGAGAAGGCCATTGGTGCCTCGAATCCAGGGATGGACAAGGCCTTCGTTTTCCTTGCACAAAATCGAGAGGCAGAGCCCGGGGCGTCCGATGTCATCCTCAAAGCGTTGCGACGACGAGTCGACTTGCACATCGTCCCAATTATGTTCATGTGTTTTGTCGCGCAATTTCTTGACAAGGTGCTGCTCAACTATGCGGCTGTCATGAGTCTAAATCAGGACCTCGGTCTCAAGGGCAATGACTTTGCCAATGCCAACACCTTCACCTACGTTGCCCTGCTCGTAGCTGAGATTCCCACTGGTGAGGATCCGTGAGAGTTCCTCCTGCAGCATGCTGACGTGTCTCGCAGGACTGGTGCTCAGCAGAATCTCTGCTACCAAGTGGCTGTCGGCCAATGTATTCCTGTGGGGCATTGCGACTGCTGCCGTGGCAGGAGTACACGATTACTATACCCTCTTGGTCGCGAGAATCTTCCTCGGTATCTTCGAAGCTGCCGTTGGGCCTTGCTTGATCCTCATTAGCAGTCAATGGTACTCAAGACAGGAGCAGCCCCTGCGGTTCAGCATCTGGTACTGCGGCGTAGGAGTTGGTCAGATCATCGGCGCGCTCACCTCCTTCGGCTTCCAGTTCGTTAGCAACGACACAGTTACCATAGCAAATTGGCGCATCATGTTCATCGTCCTGGGACTCTGCACTGTCATTGTCGGCGTTGCGACCTACCTCTTCTTACCGGAGAACCCAATGGAGGCCAAGTGGATGTCCAAGTCGGAGAAGGTCGCTCTCCTGGAGCATGTGGCAGGCAACAAGACCGGTGTGGTCAACCACCAGTTCAAAGCATCGCAAGTGCTTGAGGTCGTCCTTGACCCACAGGTGTACTTACTCTTCGTCATGGAGGTTGCGGTGAGCTCGATCCCAATTTGGCCCTTTCAGGACACTGCTTACACCCGTACCTAGCTTGTTGTCAACGCTGGCGTCGGCACCAGCTTTTCCGCAACGCTGCTCAGGAACATCGGCTACAGCTCCAAGCAGTCTACCATACTTAACGTGCCCTCCGGCTGCATCACCATCGCCGCCGTTCTCCTCGCAGGTATCGGGGCCCGCTTCATCAAGCAGCGCTGGCTCTTCATCTGCATTGCAGCCATCCCGTCAGCCCTAGCTGGGGCTCTCATGTCTTTCGTTCGCACCAGGTCCGGTGTTCTAGCAGGTGTCCTGTTGATACAGTTCAACGTGGCTGTGACACCTATAATGTACAGCTGGGTGGCCGCAAATATTGCTGGCAATACGAAGCGACCCGTCGTCACCGCTCTCGCCGCCTGTGCTTTCAATCTTGGCAATGTCATCGGACCTCAGACTTTCCAAGCTCGCGATGCGCCGCAGTACATCCCGGCCAAGATCACCATCATGGCCACCGTCTGCTCCGGTGCCCTTGTCTCCATCGTCCTCATGCTCTATTACAGGTGGGAGAATGCAAGGCGCGACAGGGCACATGGCGTGAGCGGCGTGAACGGCGAGAGGTACCAGGCCGAGGTACAAGATAATTGGGGGGACATGACGGATCGGGAGAATACCACGTTTAGATACGTCTTGTAGAGAACACAGCATAGACAGCAGCAGCATGACCAAATTGACAATGATACCTGGCAAGTGATGTGCAAGGTCTCTCTCTCTCTGTGCCTGGCCCGTGGGACGTCTAGGCAAGTGAAGGCAGACAACTGCCTAGCGCGAACATGCGATCGGCGCTGCAACACCCGAGTCTTCTCCGTGGCTGCCGTGCCGTGGACTTTGTTTGTACTGTACTTGTGCTCCATTCACCTGCCTTCCTCTTCCACCCTAGGCCTCCTGCACAGCTCTCCCATCGTCATGGAGGGCAGGGCCGTCGCCAGGTCATTGGCTGATCAGCAGTGTGCTGAGATATGATGAGCATCGCTGCGGAATGGACCTGGCTTTTAGCACGACCCTGGGATATATTGGGGTCGGTACTCGGGACACTGACCTGTCCGGCGCCCAGCTTCCGCCAATGCTGACTGTAACTGAGCTGTTTGAGACCCCAGATCTGCCGGTTGTCCTAATGGGGTGCAATTGGCAAGCTCGGCCCAGCTTCATCGTGTCGTTGTTGTTGTTGTTGCCTCCAACACAATGACACACATGCTGCCTACCCTCATTGCTGGGCTCGCGATCACACTACTGGTCGTGCGCTTCGTGGCCCAGGCCCGGCGACATCCACTCGCAAAATATCCAGGGCCATTATTAGCACGATATACTGATCTTTGGGTGGCATATCACGCCGTGAGAGGCGACCTTTCTCACACTCTGGCAGACTTGCATGAGAGACACGGTATGCTGCTAATTCTAGGAGCAACAAATCCCATTCCTGCGCTCACACGCTGACATGTCAAGCAGGAACCTTCGTGCGATTCGGCCCTAATCGGCTGTCCACAAACTCGGCAGAGGCGCTTGATCAGATATATGGCTTTGGCTGCAACACCATCAAGGCACAATGGTACTACTACTTCTCTGCAGACCCTCAGCATCCCGCCACGAACACAGTTATCGACCGTGACGACCACAAGCGAAAACGAGCGGTCCTGAACAGGGGCTTCACCTCCACCTCTATGAAGCACCTCGAGCCTAAGATACTCGACGTCCTCCACACCTGGATGCCAAACCTGGTAGAGGCCACCGATTCCGAAGATGGCTGGAGCGCACCTCGCGACATGGCTGACTGGGCTGTCTATTTGACCAACGACGTCATGGGCACCTTGTCTTTCAGCAACCCATTTGGTCTCTCCACCTCGGACGAGCACCGCTGGATCCTCCAGGCAGTCCCTCTGTCCACCCGTCTTCGCTACGCCTGCTGCTTCGAACCATGGCTGCTCACCTCGGGCATCGACCGCTGGCTCTACCCGCAGCTCGACCAATGGCGTGCCCGCATCCGCGCCTTTTCCAGCGCCATGCTGCAACGCCGTGTCGATCGGCAGGACGACAAGACGCTGCACGACTTCTTCCGCTTCATCCTCGACGCACCAGATGCCAAGACCGGCGGCCCCGTCGACGCCCGCACGCTGGCGTCCGAGTCGAGTCTGCTGGTCAACGCAGGCGGCGACAGCACCGGCACCGCCATCGCCGCCACCACCTTCTTTCTTGCGCACAACGCCCGCTGTCTGGACCGCGTAAAGGCGGAAATCCGGTCCGAGTTTGCCAGCGCAGATGAGATTGTTCCCGGCCCGAGGCTTGAGGAGTCCAAGTACCTCCGCGCCTGCATCGACGAGGCCATCCGCCTCGCACCGCCGGCGCCCGCACCGCTCATGCGCCAAGTCCGGCCCGGCGGGCTGGAGACAGACAGACAGACCTTCCCTGCAGGTGTCGAGCTTGCTGTCTCGCCGTACGCAATCCATCGGAACAAGGAGTACTATCCCGATCCGCTGACGTACAAGCCCGAGCGATGGTTAGCGGACAGTGTTGGCGTTGAGGCGGTGAAGAAGGCGCATTCGGCGTTTTGTCCTTTCAGTATTGGTGCAAGGCAGTGCATTGGAATGAAGTTGGCGTATCTCGAGATCACGCTTGCGCTGTGCTCGTTGCTTTGGAGGTATGATATGAGGCTGGCACCTGGACGGGAGAAGCACGGGGTTGACGAGGTGGGGAATTACACGATTATTGATTGTTTTGGGGCAGAGAAGCATGGGCCTTGGTTGCAATTCAGGGAGAGGGATAGGAAGACGTAGCGACGAAGGCATTTGTAGTTATTGGAATCGAGGGAAAACGGTGTCATCTATAATGTCTCCTGCAACAATCGCCTTCCGCGGGCTTGATCCTTGGAGGGCTTCACTACACAGCATTAACAAAGCCGATCGACGTCAAAGTAATCCCTACGCTGCTTCATCCAAGACTTGCTCTTGCTCTGGCCCGCAGTCCTGGCACTGGCACGGCTTGTTCTGATGTCGCGTTCAACACCTTGCAGATTTCTGTTACGGCTTATGTATAGAACATAACTTTCACGACCAACATTCCCTGAGCGCGGACCGTGTAGCTCTATTTATTCCTTGTGAGCAAGTAAAGCGAATCCATTGTGGAGTGTTACTTCCTTCGCATCTATCATTTCTGTCCAGCCCATTCGCCAGTCTATTGATAGGCCTACTCACGGTAGGGCCATCTCTAGGGCATAATTAGTCAGGTGCTGCTCAGCTCTGAGCCTCTTGTTTATGAGTATGAATAGGGACTTCTTGGCACACGCTGCACGTAGCCGTTTACTGGTGAGTGGGAGTTGGCAGGCCGTAACTTAACACCAACAATCAAAAGGAAAATTCCTGAGAAAGGTCTCAGTGACCCCTGCACAAGTCAAACCTGGATCCTCCATAGAGGGAAGCTAGGCACATAACTAGTATACTACAGGACCTAATAATAAGAAAAGTTGTACAATGTATTTATTAGTAATGCACTAAGCTCGGTATTGTAAGGATGCTTTGAGCATTGAAAGAAGAGTCTGCGGAGTCCATTGCGACTGTGACTAACATAATGAAAGCCATCTTCCCTCCTAAGCAGTAAAGACGTCCATTGCGAGGGGATTCATATACTTGGGGCAATGAACAGACCTGCGCTTGTGGATGTAAGCATGCGGTTCTGGCGTGACCCATGCCTCGCATCTGTGTTCAGTATCCGCCGAATTAACCTCATCATTTCGTGATGAGCCTGACATACACGGACTACCTATCCCACTGGCCTCTTCTTCGCATTCTCTAAGACACGCTGGTTGCCTAGTCTCCAGGCCCAGGAAATGCAAACTTTGGGGCAAGCTTGAAACTTGCCCAAACGAAATTGAGCATGCATTTGAGCATGCTCCCTCGCAGCGGAGGAGAGGCGACATAGACAGAGAAACACAGAAAAGGAAATAGACAATCAAGAGGAATCAGCAATGCAATAGCCGATGCCGACTGATTTAGCAGAATGGCCTGGACAGATACTTCGTTCGCAGAGACTGGGACATCGCGCAGGGAAGACACCAAGTGGATGGATACGGGAGAATTACAGACCTTATGCCATAAAACCACAAAAGAAAATGTCAAGGCCTAGAGCACCACGGCGCCTAGATACTTTCTGACCGTCGAAGTCCGACGGTGAAAGCTCTTAGAAACTGTGTCTATCGTGGTCGGTTCATTTCGGCGTAAACGAAGTGATGCGGACTACCGGATAGACTGTATTGTCTTCGAAAACTGTTATAGCCTCGGGACGTGCATGGTGGACCACCGGATCGGACGTTGCGCTCTGGGCTGTCCTATGCCGTCCGGTGGCTGGATTTGCTGTGATGGACCGATAATGTATGTCCGCTGTGAAAGTAGGCAGGGGCTAGGATAAGTCTGAAGGGGTCGTCCTATATGGGCAACGCAGGGACTCGTACCAAACGATGGCAGGCCGAATGATAGTAGTCTTACCTACCACACCAACTCGGGACGACCCGACGAGCAATCATTTTGTTCGCAAGCATCCATCTTGTGCCCCGTCCTGCTCTTGTCTTAATTTCAAACGATCGCGCATGTAAACCCACCAGCCCTTTCTTTGCGGAAATCTCGGACCCCTGGGGGAGGGGGGTCTCCAATACTGGGGCGCCAGCAGGACACTATCAGTATGCCAGTTCTTAAATCAAGTAGTCGCGTTTGATGGAATAATCTTGTATTAAATGTATTGTGATTAAGCGAGTAGATGCGATAATATGTTTTGATTCTGTGAGTGCGGCTTTGGGCAGTGCTAGATGAAGCCCGGCTGCGGTTGTGCCGCTGTAACAGGCGGAGGCGGTTGTTGGGCTGCCGTTACCGGCTGTATGGTTGGCGACGATGTCTTCTGCTGTGAAGCTCCAGGGCTTGATGCCTTGGCCGAGCCAGACTGTCCGCGTTTCATCATCCTCCCGAGCACTGTGACGAGCTCGCATGCATCATTGAACATCTCGTTGTCAATTCCCTCGGTTGCCTCGTAGACCTCGTTGATTGTCATGCGGGCCACTTTCCGACTTTCTTCTGCGTCATGAACACACTCATATAGGAAGGCTGAATACTCGGTCCTGACTGACAAGCGAAGAGAGTGTGAGCCCCAGAGATGCTGATCTGCGAGAGCCACGGCCTCTTCAAAGTACCGCCGGGCCTGTGGAAGGTAGTCGCCGGCCGGGAGCAGGAATGCACCAACGGCCTCGGGCCCGAAGCCCGGGGGTGGAGCGACCGGCCCGCCACGGGAGTAAGAATGGGCCCCCGGGCGTAGGCTGTCGTCACCCGCTATCCCCTTGCCCTTGTCGATTTTCGAAGTGGGCGTCCCGGGAGCGCCCGAAGCGGCTGCGGGTCCTGATGCGGGCATGAACTGCGAGGACACCGGCGGCTGGTTGTGGAAAAGCACGAAAATGTGGTAAAAGGATGCGCGCAGCTTGTACGCCAGCACCTTGAGCTCGCTGTGCCTATTCACCATGGGGATCACATACTGCTCCAGCATGACCAGCCCCTCCCGTGCGAGCCATATGATGTGGAAATAGAAATCGAGTGACTCGGTAGGCCTGGTGGGCTCCAGCTTGCGCTGTTTCCTCGCCCTGACCAGGTGCTGGGATAGGTTTATGGACAGGCCGAGGATCTTGAAGAGAATCGAGGAGAGCAGGGGATTCGTCTGCTCCTCTGCCTTGGCAAACTTGCCAAGGAACTTTTGGTCAACCTCGGAAGATGCCATTGACCAGGAGGTCAGGAGATGCGCGTCGGTTTCGGCAAATCGACGGGTAGGCTGCCTGTTACGTGGGAAGACAATGGTGGCTCTGGATTCATACTCCCCCTGGCACGACCCGACAAGACGTCTCGTCCACGTATAGAGAAGGTAAGGAGACGATTGCCGTGTTTCTCCGAATGACACATAAGGGGTGTTGTGACGGCGACAGCTATAATCTCGAGTGCAGCAAGCAAAGCTTGTATGTGTCGGGAGACCTGGAGGTGAGAAAGCCCGAGCGTGACACCCTGGCTGTCGACTGTGTTTGTCCGTGTGGCAGGAGAGGCGACGAGTAGCGGTGGTACCTGGTCGTTTCCGTGGATTTGCGTGGCGGCAGAGGACAGTGGCAGCAGCAGTTGAAGCAAGCGGGCGCAGATGGTAAGCAAACAAACAGCCCGAGGCTGGCGCAAAACCGGGGGCCTGGTCCAAGTATGGCAGGAACCAGCGTTGACGTCCTCGTGATGAGAGGGCAGCCACAGGCGGTGAGCAGGCAGGCTGGAAAGCCGGATCGCTCCTGGGGCTGGAGGTGAATAGTGGACCGGCAGAGGGCAGGTGGAGCTCTTGCAGCCGTCTGAGCCTGGCTGGGCGGCCTGTAAACCGGAGGGGAGGACGTGTGGTTGATATCGGGCCACGCAGATGCGAAGAGACGCAAATGACGGCGAAAGAGATTGAGTTGGGAATCTGAGTTTAAAGCAGGGGTATTGGGGGAGATGAAGGGTGCCAATGGAGGCTTCGTAGCCGCATGAGCACCTCGGAGCGAGCGAGCGAATGCTGCAGTAAGTTATGTATCCTTAAGGGGGTCCAGCCGTGCCTTGCAGGGCAGGGCAGGGCAGGGCAGAGCAGGGAAATACAAGCAGGCAGGACCACAGACACAAAACCACAGCAGCAGAACGACTACCACCACCACTACCGGCAGCCGCAGCAGCGGCAGCGTCGTTGTGGATGGATAGTAATCAGTTGTGCGTGGTCAAGAGCTTGCATGAACGAAGGAACCCCTGTGGTGGGAGGCCCCGAGTCCGAGCCCGAGTCGGAGCTCCTGGTCAAATGCAACGCGTGTGAAGTATGTCTCTGTGCCGCCAACTCTGCCCATAATCGTAATGGCACACACAGCAGGACGGGAACGTGTCGATGGGCCACCGTGCCGAGAGACGCACCGTGTGCTGCTTGACCAGGGCGGAGGAGGTTGGTAGCGAAGAGAAGCACACGAGTACAACAATGATAGAGCGCAAGAGAACAATGGAGCGAGCGTGACCTGGCCCTCGGGACTGGGTCAGGTCAGGACGACAGGTGCAGGAAGCCGCACATATGTATGGTATGCAGGAGGAAGAGATGGAGGACAGGAAGAGAGAGACGTTAGAGAGAAAGTGAGACAGACTGGGGCCACGGGTACCTCTGCCCGGGGTACCTCGGGTGGCTGGCTGTACCGTATCGTTTAGGACGAGAGCGCGCGGTTGAGGAGGAGTGATGATGATGTTGTTGTCGTTGCTCTTGTTGCGGGTGACGATGGAGGATGCTGCCCGTCAGGATGGGTGGTGGTGGTGGTGGTGGTGGTGGTGGTGCAGATGCGAGGTGAGTTGTCCACGGCCTTTTGCTGGGCAGGCGTAGAGGGTCGAGGAAGGCGGCCTCAAGCAAGGTTCATCAGGCTCATCAGGCCCAGGTTCAAGGTGGGCAGGGTGTCAGGATAGTCGGGGTGTCAAGGTGTGAGTGGCCTTGATGCCGGCTCCCAGAGCAGGGAAGGAGCCCCTTGCGCACCAGTCAGCCAGCTACTGCAGACCACCCAGGCTCCAGGTACCTTGGGACATGTCGTCAGGAAACCCAGACCCTCCTCGCCGGGGCCCTGGCGCTGGGATTGACTGATTGATGAAGCTCATGCAGTGCAGGGCCCCTCCCCCCCAAAAAGTCAATTGACGCCCGGTGGCTGCCAACACTGCAGCCGCGGACCAAGAGCTGGGAGCTGGGAGTTGGGAGCTGGAAGCCGCGGGCTGCAGGATGTAGCAGCGCACGGCGGTTGACGGGCGGTTGACGGCGCAGGGCTAAGCAAGCTTGGAATAAGTGGTGATGGGATGGGGGATGAGGTGAGTGAGGTATGGACACGCGCGCGTCTAGACCAGGCCGGGTAATCTGACCACAGGTGAGTGAGTGAGGGAGGTTGGTCTGCAAGAGCGGTTGTGACTGCCCAAGGTGGTGGTGGGTGAAGGGACAGGAAGGATCGTTGCCGTTGCCGATGCTGGCACAGACACATGCACACGCGCAGAAGCAGAAGCAGAAGCAGACGACGCCCATGTGGTCGGTCTACTGTGGTACATACATACAGTAATTTGCTTGTCTCTGTCGTCTCCCACTCCCCATATCAACAACCCTCAGAGTCAGCTACTCTCTCACCGAGCTGGCCGGCGCAGATACAGTAGCGACGTGACTTCAGATCGGGACAGGAATCGAACCCCCCGAACCCCCCCCCTCCCATCTCCGAAGCACGCAGGGGTCTGATGAGTGGGACGGTACATGCAGGAGAGGGCGACGCAGGGCAGAGAGGAAACACGGGCAGCACGTTGATCATCCGGGGCCGGCTGCTCCCTCGGCCTTGGTTGGATTGATGATGATACTTGCCTTGGTTGCTGGCAGGACATCCCATCCATCATCACTCCAACAACTCTGTCATTTGTTACGACAGTGGTGGCCCGCGCATCGGGCGTTTTCCACCCCCAACAGAGTTTGTGCCGCCCAGGGCGGGTGCTCCCAGCCAAAATGTCTGAGACATGATTCCATCATGGCTCGTGGCTCTGCTCACACGAAACGCCCGATTCAAAGACACTCCGGAACCAATCTTCAACACGGCCACCCGCTCGCCCGCCCCACGTGCCACGAGGCCAAACAACCTCAGCTCACCCTGCTCATCTCCACCGCCGCCGCCGCCAGCCCAGTAAACCAGCTTCTTCTGCGCGTCCTGGACCAGCTTGCTTGGGGCCCACGGCACGCAAACTTCTGTCATGTCCAGTCTGTGCCTGTGCCTGTGCAGCTGTACAACAAATCGTGTCATTGTTCCACGAACCCGATCCACCCGGTCCATGTCCTGAATGAAGCTTGCAGGCTTGCCACGAGCACCTTCTAGTGCAGTTCACTTTTCAGTCTGCTCTGCTCGTCCACTCCCAGGCTGGACCCTGTACCAGCGGCGATCCGATTTTAGGCCTAGGGACGGCGCGCCACAAGCCAAGTCAAACCAGTCCAGTCCTGTTCAGTCCAGTCCAGCACGTAACAGGGAACCAAGCTTGTCGACTGAGCTTGTGCGTGCAGCAGACCACTGCCTTCCTCTCCGTCTGGCATCACCTCACGGCTCTGACTAGCTATCACTCATGCCGAGGCATTCTGCTCTACCACCCAGCCACCCCGATTTCGACCCTTTTGGCGCTCATGGCCGACCAAACGGTCATCTCCTCCACCCATGTAACGCCACGCGCTTGGGGGTCCTCGAGTGAGCCAGAGGTCGTCTTGCAGCCCTCGTCGACGGTGTTGATAGGCTTGTAGGCCAGGTTTCATTCCGGGGTTGCGTCAGCCTCCGTCCAGGCTCGCAGTCGCATCCAGAGCAAATCTTCACCAAAGCCTGCTCGCGGACATGCCGCCGTCCTCAGACTTTCCCGCCCATCCTCACCCAAATGTCCGCCGGCCAGCATGGTAGGCAGGCCTACCGTCGCAAACACGCGGCTCGTGCACAGCGCACACTGCCGACCATCGTGGACCGCAAACACCTACCAAACAGGCGGTGAGCATCACATCGGGCGCACCGCGCTCCCTTCCGCAGCCACCTAGCACCAGGACTACTTGCTTCCTACTAGCCATGCCCCGCTCAATGCCCAACATCAAGCCGGCACTCTGCCTGCCTGCTCCGGGTTACCTGTGCTGCTCCTTGCCAGCCAGCCTCGTCCATCGCTCTGTCTCGGGATGTCAATTTGTGGCTGCATCATGGTCTTGCCACGACGCCTGCGACCTTTTGAAACCTGTTCCCTGGAGTGGCATCTGGCCGCTGTCTCCTCACCGTTGTGCAGCGCCCCCTTGCCTCATCAGGATTGTGTTTCTTTGCCTGTCACATGGCCGCGCTGGCAGTCCAGGATACCCTTTGGGCAAGCCCGTGATTTGCGACTACACCCGAGCTGGAGCTCCCGGCCTCTGCGGGCTCTAGCCTGGCGGCTGGCATGGGATCCCATGTCCTTAGCAATCACTGTGCCCTCTTGCCGCGCCCGGGCTTCCCCTCCCATTGGTCACGGACAGCCTACCCGACAATTCGGATACTCCTCGTGGCTGGCAGTGTGCTCAATGGCACTTTAGAAGCAAGGCCGGATGCGGGTTCGCCCACCAACTCTGTCGTCTGGTCACTGAAGTAGAAAGACTCAGGCAAATTCACATAGACTGTGTGATGCGGTGGTCTCGGGCGCGATGGACGGGGCGGATAATGCTCCCGTCCATCATACACGTCGTGTCAGACCGAGCGGTAACGGCGTTTGCTCTTCGTCCAGCCTGGCAGTGAGCAAGATCCAAGAGCGCTGTCTCTGTGACCTTGTTCAGCGTCCGTCGCACTTCCTTTGCCTGCTTGATGATCCTGCTCCGTCCAGATGGCCATTGGTAGGAAACAGCAACAGCCGTTCGTCCTGGCCAGCTTCATGTCCGAGCCAAGATTCTCAGACGCCATTCATCCAGTGATGACACGTACTCATGCGCTTGAACGTGGATTGAGCATCTGGATACACGGTCTTGCATTTTTCACACCCCAATTGTATTCTGGGGATTGTTTCATTGTCCCTCCTTGAGTCGGCTGATGTGTTGATGAACACTTATTTACAGATACAGCCATGCCTAGGTTCATGGTCAAATATTAGGATACAGGTGGTTAGAATCTAACGAACGACACTACGGCGGAAATCTTACGCCAAACATCTTCGGTCCTGACGGGCATTCCCGTATACATGGCTTGTTTGTCGCCGCAACGGGACTGGACAGCGCTGCCTATATCAGCGGCCGGGTTCTTGAAGACGACTCCTGCGTTTGGACGGGTGCAACGTCCCTGCACAACGCGCCAAACCGGGCATGATTATTATTTGGATTGTGATTAGGCTCTGTGCATGTTCTCTCAAGAGGGCTCTGGCACTGATACGCCAGTTCTGCAGGAGAGAAACCTGCGCTGCGGGAAGAGCAAAGGCATACTACAAGGACTGCTCTTTCACTGCCGCCTTGTCTTGCACTCAGTGTGTATCAACACCGTACATACACGGGTTCACTGCCCTTTCGGTGTACTTGACTCAAATTCGTAGCAGGTGATTGTCGTTAAGATGGGATGGTCGCGGGCTGCCGTCAGTGTTGCCGGCGTCAAACACCAGGTCGCCAGACCCGGAAAAATGTCGTAAATCACATATGTAGCTAGGCAACATTCCGGTCACGGGCAAGACCGACGTCTTCACGAAAGGAGATCCCCAATCAAATCTTATGTCGACACGCTTGCACGATTTGGCGTAGGTGTGCCACGCCAGTGGCTAACATACAGCAGTGGCAGCACGGGCGGAAAGGTACTGAAAACCAGGACTGTCCTCTCAAAACCAGGGTGTGTCTTCCGTATTCTATCCTCCATATCACCTGTTTAACGCCTACGCTATGCATTTTATGAGACACGTGACAAGTGTAGAGCCTAGTAGGCAAGTTTCTCCCGCAACGAGGTCCTCATGTCCTCTCCGAAGCCGATGCTGTCCAGGTACTTGGCCAGGCCACCATGTCTGGACTCCAGGTGGTCGACAATGCCTCGCACAAAGCCCGGGGCGGTCTTGGCAAAATCATCGCCCAGGCCCATGGCCCTGATCTCGACGAGGCGGGCGTGCTCCTCGGACAGCAGCTTCTCGTCCGAGAGGTGGTAGTCGTACTGGATGGCGTCAACGGGGACGTCGCAGATGAGCAGGACGAGGACGACCATGATGCCGGTGCGGTCCTTGCCCTGGGTGCAGTGGATGAGGATGGGCAGGCCCTGGGGCTCGAGCAGGGAGGACAGGCCGGCGGCGACCTCTGGCCCGGAGGCGTCGAGGGTGTCACAGCCGAGGCCGAGGAGGCCGCGGGGCTGCATGACCTCGCGGCCCAGGACGGCGATGGCCTGCATGCGCATGCCGATGGTGTAGAGGAAGATGAGCTTGAGGAAGCTGGACCAGCACAGCTGGGCCAGCATGTGCTTCTCGAAGCCGCCGCCGGTGATCTTGACCTCGCGGTAGTGGATGCCGTCGATCTTGACGGGGCCGGCCAGGGCGTCGTTGGTCTGCAGCAGGGCAGGTACGGCAGAGTCTCGGCGGCGCTTCTTTGCGGCCTCGCCGTGCTCTGTCTTTGTGCGCAGGTCCATGACGGTGCGGATGGCGTAGTGGGAGCGCAGGCGGTCTCGGTCGGCCAGGGTGGCCTCGTCGGGGCGCGCAGCGCGGAAGAGCAGGCCCTCGCGGATCATAGGCCGGGAGAGATAGCCATTGACGGTGGCGGCGACATCACGGAAGTTGAGCACGGCGTGGAAGCCACCGTCGTGGAGGGAACCTGGGGCGGATGTGCTGCCTTCCGGCAAG
>JACBFG010000011.1:4050297-4111815 GCA_013435955.1 Diaporthe sp. HANT25 | reverse complement strand
TTTTTTTTTTTTTTTTTTTAGAAAAAATGAACTAACAAAAAATATCAAAGATTATGTACAGCAACAGCTTATGTGAGCTGCTGGCAGTGGGGAAGAGGTGGGAGGCGGCTACTGTATTTGTGGTTCTTGATGTAAAGAACTGAAACGGAGGCCCCATGTGAGTGAGTGAGTGAGTGAAATCAAGATCGCAACCCCTGTCATGATCGTCAATCTGGTTTTCGAGACCCACAGTCTTTTGACTACATACCTAGGCAGGTCGCTGCGTACTACAAATAGTCTATCAACATCACAGCGATCATTTCAGTCCGGATTTGACTATACACTACGCAGTATTCCAGACACAGGTTGGAAGGTATATTGGTGCCTCACTCACCTCATGCCCGTGTCTGATGAAATGATGACATCGGAGCTGGTGTGGCAGCTGGCAAGCAAGCATTCGGGCGTCATGCAAGGTACCTAGGTGGTGAAAGAGCCTGGTACGGCATAGCATGACATGGTATGTTTATAGTACAGCACGTGCGTCTGGGTCTGGCCAGGTCTTTGCGGGTCTGGGCAAGGTTCACCTGTGCCGAGCTGGGTCTGGCTACCGGCGATCCGGGGATTTGGATGGATGGTGTTCACCAGCACCCAGCACAGCACAGCACAGCGCAGCGCAACCTGTAAATAACGACACACCAGCACTGCTTGAACATGGGCACCATAGGTGACTTGTCTAGATAGCTGGATATTTAGGTTTATTGTAGCAGCAGCAGCAGCAGCAATACTAATAGCCAAGACACGGCGGCGTAGGGCCCGGGCTGCGACCCGTCTTGGATGATGATCGCCCTCGTACGCTCCCCCCCTATGACGTAGCCCGTTTCTTTGTGCCTGTGCCTGTCCAACGATGTGCACCAGCCCGTCTCGACCATTCGCTGGTTGGTGTTTGTGGTTAGCCTATACGGGAGTGGTGCTGGTGCTGGTGTTGAATTTGGTGCTGATGCATAACCAAAAGAGTAACTCCCCTCTCTCTGACTGACCAGGGACTGTCTGTCTTTGATCAATTGGACACCCAAGTTTTGGTGGGAGGATGGACGAATTGGACGGATGCAGGCTAGGATCGATGCAGACCTGATCGACTGGTTTGGGTACTGGCACGAGGCACAGGATGGTGAAGATGAATGGGATTTGACTGGGCAGACAGAACATGACCTTGACTGGCGACTACTGTATCTTCTCAGATCATCCATCATATTACCACACACCTCACACCACTCACACCACTCTCACCACTCTGAGTACTCACTACCTACCTACCTACCTATACTCATCGCCCGCACATCTGCTCTACTCTGCTCTGCTCTGCCCTGCGCCCCTTTCGTCACTCCCTTTGCAAGCACATCAACTAACTCCCAAGCCACACATATCCCGTCCGTCCTCTCTGCCGTCTCAGCCGCCTCTTCTAGCTTCCTCCCGCCCATCTGCCCATCTACCGTCTGCCGTCTCAACTCCCAACTTCCCCCCAATTCCCACCATCGTCAACATCACCGTCCCCCGTCCGTCCTGCCTGCCTGCTCCCAAGCTGCCGCTGCTGGCCGTCTCCGAAGCCAACTCAGGCCCCACGCCCAAATGCAGCAGACACCTGATCTATTAGACAGCTGATATACGACCCCGGCCCCCGAGTCCCCGAAACATGACATCTGTCAGCGCTGCCACGCAGACAGCCACACATGAGCTGCAGCCTGCGCCTGCTCCCGTGCCCGCTCCCGCACCCAACACGGCAGCCGCCTCCACCACAGCCCCAGGTATGCGTGATTCCGTACGCGTACATACACCTTATCCTCCATCACCCCGTCCCGACCGTTCCGACCCTCGCTTATCATTATCCTCATTGTTACTTTCCCGTCTTGTGTCATTCCCGACCCACCCTGCTGTGAGATGATGCGCGCACGATAGATATCTGCCCGAGCCCCGACTTGACTCGACTCGACTCGACTTTGACGTGCAGATCCGACCCATTCGTCCCGACGTCACCCCCAGCCGCAGTCCACACATCCCCACGCTCACTCACCCACTTACCCACCCACTCGCTCACTCGCTCACTCCCTCACTCCTCTTACCCCTTCAAAAATCCACTCCTCCGTCGCTACGTGGAGACAGACTGATCTCGTTCGTCCGTCATGTGCATCTCTCTACTACTTCTGCTTCAAGATACTATCCCCTCACTGTCGTCTCGCACTGTGTCTGTCCTTGATCACTAACAGCACCGCCGCCCGAGCCAGCCGCTGGGCATGATGGCCGACTAAAGTACGCGAGGCCACAAGACTTGCCATCCTATCCCTCTCTCGGCCTCAGGGAAGGCGATGCCGCAGCAAGTGCCGCAGCCTCATTAGGCTGGGCCTCCGCCAAGCCAGTCTCCCTCTGGACCCCGGCCAGCGACTCCGACGCCCACAAGGCTGCCACTCTTGCAAAAGACTACAAGATGCCCTCCGCCTGGCAGCCACATCCAAGCCCCGCCGGCTCCAAGACTGCCGCCGTCCTCGCCGCCGAGAATGCCGCCCGCGGCGACAGACAGTCCTCCTCCGCCGTGCCCCCCAGCATATGGGGCAACTCGGCGGCGAACCAGGCCTTCGCCGCCGGCCGCAACTCCCCGCGCGACTCGGCGCCAACGGGCACCATGGCCACTCTCGACAGGCAGAAGAGCCTGCGCGCCGCCCGGGGCGCCATGGCCGGCAGCACGAGGCCGCGGTCCACATCCACCCCCATGACCTATCCCGACTCGGCCAACGCTGCCGCCAATGCCCTCAGCGCTGCCACCATCGCCCACCGCCCCTCCAGCACAGCTGCCCAGGCAGGGGCTGACGCGGGAGCCTCACCCATCACCAAGTTGGACCGGCAGATGTACACCTCCAACCCACCCGTGAAGCCCGAGGTCGACGACCGGAACCGCGAGGCTGTGCTGCACGCGAGCGCCGTCGCCATGGCCAAGAAAATGTACAGCAACCAGCAGAAGGCATTCGACGCCGCAAGCCACGGAATCGATCAAGGAGGCTCTCGGCCCGGTAGCGCCGACAGCGACCAGGTCCGGCCCATGCAATTCAACAACCTCCAGGAGGCCGCGTACAGGCTTGCCCAGGAGAGGCTGGCAAAGCTCCACGAGGAGCACCAGCGGAACCGGGGCTATCAGGATTACTACGGCGCCGGCACATCTCCCGCATCCCCCGGGAGGAAGTTCACCAAACTGGGCAAGGCACGGCGGCGGTCTTCCAGCGACAGCGACGTCGCCGGCTCGGGGACAGAGGACGACCGAAAACGATCCAGGCAGATCCACAAACAGATGTCGCTCTTCTCCACCCGCCTCTCCCAAGTCGACGAGTCCCAGCGCGCCCGGGACAGGGACGCCCTGCTCGCGGCGGCGCAGAGGAACGTCAAGGCCGCCATGGAGGGCATGGACGAGAAGGTGTCCCGAGACACGGGCCGGGTGACATCGGCGAAGCTGAGCGAGTGGGAGCTGAGGGCGCATGCCACCGCACAGGCGAGGAGTGACGAGCGCAAAGGCGGCAGTGTTGCCGCTGGCAAAGTCGACCTTGGCGGCGGCCAGTACATGGACCGCGAAAAGGTGGATGAGATCGCCGCCAAGAGGGTGCAGCCGCTTCTTGATGAAATCAATGAGAAGGCCGAGATAGAGAGGAAGAGGATAGTAGCCCTGCGGGAAGAGCAAGAGAAGAAGAGGCTGGAGTGGGAGGCTGAGAAGGCGAGGAACGCTGAAATCAAGGAGGCTCAGCGGAAGCTCAAGGGTGAGTTGCCATCTCTCTCTGACAGCGCGGTGAGGACTCGACCTGATTAATGACAAATTCACAGATGAGGAGAAAGCAAGAAGAGGCGAGCTCAAGCAAGAGGCAAAGGCTAGAAAAGAAGAGGAGAAAGCCGCCAGGGCTGAAGAGAAACGCCTGGCACGGGAGGAGAACGAGAAGCGGAAATCACCAGCAGGAGCTATTGCTACGGGAGAACACGAGGGCGAGGGTACTCCGGGAGCAGCAGAACAGCCCACCGAGGAATCGTCACACAGGCACCGCATCCTACCATTCACACCCAAAATCCAAACCAAGACCACGTCCGCAAGCAACGCCAAGGGCGAGCCGTCACCGCTGTCACCGTCTTCAAACACCTCGCCAGAGTCGGCAACCGAGTCACCTACCAGCCGCGTCAAGAACTGGCTCAAGTCGCGACTTCACAAGCCCCGGGCGAAATCCATCTCGGGTAACAATTCCGGCGGTGGGACAAAGTCCTCTGCTGATGCAGGCGGTGGCAAGGCACCAGGCGGGTTCCTAGGCGGTCACAGGCTCAAGCGCCTGCACCCGGACGGCACGGGAAGCATGACGAGCCTGAGCGAGGAGAGGAGCGCCAGCATGAGGGAGGTCGCCCTCGCGGGGAGGGCCAGCGCGCCGGTTGTCGCCCCGGACGAGCCGGGGGAGAGCAGTGGCAGTAGGGCTGCCGCCGCCGCCGCGGCGAACCCCGCTATCGCTAGCACGGTGACACATGGACGGATCGGTGGGTCCGTCAGCAGCGATGATGGTGGTGACGATGGCCCTGCGGGAAGAAGCCAGGGGGATAGGTCGAGCGGTGCGCCGGAGCTCGAGGGCATCGCGCCGCCCAGGGCGCTTTTAGACCCTGCCGGGGCCGGGACCGGGATCACGCCGCGGAGCAGCGTGGGCAGCGGCAACAGGGACTCCAAGTTTATCGAAAACATCGACTAAGGATTCTGTCATGGTACGGAGTGAGAAACAGCGTTTTACTTTTGTGTTGGGCACGGGATATGCACATGACTATTTGATACCACATGAGGCCTTGGCCGCCCTGCTATGGGAAGGAAGCACTGGCGTTGTTGGGGACATGTAAAGCGGTCTTTGGCAAAGGATGGTCTTCCCCCTTTCCCCTTTATTTTTTTTCTCTAGTGATGTGGCATACACGGCGAGTGATCCAAATGTTCACGATTCGCAGGAGGACGATGGCCTTGACATCTCTCACGAAAACGGTGAATTCCAGATGGGTAAACATCATCTACATACAACAGCAAGTGACTTGAATGAAAGGGGCAAAAAAAGTCAAACCCACACTATGTGGACAAAGTATCTTTACATGGAGAATACCGATGATGTCATCAACAATATGTATTATATATATTCAGTGTTCTATGTGCACATGTACGTCATGGCTGATATTCCCGCGAAAGATGGCCGTTGTGCTTGTTTGCGCCAACTGATATGCAAAAACGGGCGGCCAAAGTCGCCACCATCAAATGCACGCCCGAAGTGACCCCCGACAACGCCTAGCAATGCAACCGGCAAACGCCTGGAAACCTCCCTCTCCCACTGAGACAGGCCGCCTAGAAGTTGTTGGGCACGTAGTTCCCCTCCGGGTGGAGGTGGCTCCTGGTGCTGGAGCCCTCCTCCATCTTGCGGACCTCGGGCTTGCGCCGGTGGCCGTCCCAGGTCTTTGTGCGGTAGTTGCCGCCGTGCTTGGTGTAGACGGCCGGGTAGAGGTCGACGTAGAAGGAGAAGACGTAGAAGCTGAAGACGACGGCGATGACCCACTCGAGGATGGCGGCGGGGTTGTAGTTCTGGCGGGCGGTGAGGACGACGAAGGGGATGGCCAGGCAGATGGTGATGAGCACGAATGCCAGCTTGATCCAGAAGGAGATGCGAAGGATGCGGTGCTCGCGGTGGCGGATGCCGAGGCGCTGGTACTCCCAGCAGATGAAGATGGCGGACAGCAGGTAGCCGACGATGAAGAAGCCCAGGAAGAGGTCGTGCAGCTTCGGGTGGCGGGCCGTGTCGAATATGCTGAGCAGGATGAGGCCGACGGTGCCGAAGACGGCGCACAGGATGGTCAGGCCGGACAGGACCTTCTCGCCGATGGTGGTGTTGGGGACGAGGCGGCCCTTGTGGCGCAGCCAGCGGTCGCTCAGGAAGGAGATGTCAAACAAGACGGTGGTGATGACGCTGCCGGTGATGAAGAGCGGCTTCAGCTCCTGGGCGCCGACGTCTGAGATGTAGGCGATGGTCTGGCCGTTATTCATGGACGGGTATCTAGTGTAGTTGGTGTCGATGACCCCTTTTGTGGGAGGCAGTGTTAGCAGGAGTAGATAGACAAGCAGGGTGTTGATTGAAAGTCATGTGTGTACGTACAGTGAAGAAACAGGCCCAGGAGGGTGCCCAGCCATACGAGACCGCCGATGATGGGGAAGACCCAGTATGATAGACGCAGCATGGCGACGGTGTCTGTCTGTCTGGCTGTTTGTTGTGTTATGTTATAGATGCTGGCTAGGTATATTATGAGACCTCAGCCCAGGTGAGGGTTGAACAAGAGCGAGAAAATAAAGTATGCTCGCTATGGCTAGAGAGGGAGCAAGGGAGGCGGGAAGGATGCACGTAGAAACAGAAACAAAAACAGAATGAGTATGGACAGAGGAGCACCAGGTAGATTAATTAGACTGTCTGTGTCTGGGAACGTGCCAGTGGGCGGTGTCCCCTGCAAGAAAGGCCGAATAGCTTGACTGACTGCTGACTTGACTGCCGAGAGAGAGAGTGTGTGTGTGTGCGTGCCTGACTGCCCGAGCCACTGGGACTGACGTGTACGAGAGGATTGGCGTTGGCTGCGGATTTGAAATTTCCAGTTTTGCACGCTACGGCAGGGCGGGTGTTATTACGTCGTCGCGCCTTCCTCTGTTGTAGTACGCAGTAGTGGTCGAGTTGAGTCGGGAAGCGTGATGTGGGAGGTGACGTCAGACATTGCCGGGTGGATCCGTGGCCGTCTTAGATTCTGGGCCGGTGTCTTGTTTAATTCCGCTGCGTTAATGCCGTCCACCATCCCCGTCACGGTCCCCGGTCCCCTGCACCACCCCGACCCTGCGGGCTACTGTGCATGTGTGTA
Organism: Diaporthe sp. HANT25; assembly: GCA_013435955.1. Classification (NCBI taxonomy): domain Eukaryota; kingdom Fungi; phylum Ascomycota; class Sordariomycetes; order Diaporthales; family Diaporthaceae; genus Diaporthe; species Diaporthe sp. HANT25. The sequence goes on along the minus strand of JACBFG010000011.1, from coordinate 4,104,906 downwards.
ATGTTTACGAGTACGAATGTTGAACAGGTGTGCACACACTTTTGAAGCGTGGGAATGCGGCGGGTGTACTGGATGCATCATGCGTGTGAGTTGCATGGGCTGATGGGGTGGCAGACTACCAGACTATAAACAGTAGGTATCGTCCATGTCATAGTGTGTGTGTGTCCTGGCAGATGGATGCAGTCCGCCAGGGAGAGTTAGACAAAATTCCCACTCCGGCGCTCGGGCCTTCCCGCACCTCGACACGTACCTGGCAGCCTGGCTGGTGAAAGCGCACGAGCCAGTCTGCAATCCAGACGTTGGTGGCCCCACTGCATTCTCCATCTGCGCTGGGCCACACCAGGCGGCCAATTGCCTCGCACGTCCCTGGCAAGGCTGACTGGATGAACCTCATCCTCATCCTCAACCTCGCCCTCAACCACAACACTCCCCGTCGCCGCCTCACGTCTGGCCTACCCCCGGCAGCCTTCCCGACCGGCTGGCCACTTCTCGGATCGCATCGGATCGCATCACACATGCTTCACAACACGACTCCCTCGTCCTCATCATGGCTGCATCACCCCTCGTCCTCCCCCCTTCCAACCCCCTGCAGTCCTCCCTCAAGACCCTCGCATCTCCCCTGCGACGGCAGTCCTCCGCCGTGCCCTCCTCCGCAAATGGCACCCCACGATCATCACGCCCGACCGGCCAGCACGCCCAGCCGGCCCAACCCTCCCAGCCCCCCACCATGGACCTGGCCGAGCAGATGAACATGGAGGAGCGGAGGAAATACGTCAAAGGTGCCCATCCCACCTCCCAACTGCCACCTGCCAGCCTTCACCAGCACTTCGTGACCCGGGGCCAGAGCACACACAGCTGACATCCTCCCGACAAGGCAAGAAGCTCGGTGAAGGAACCTACGCCATCGTCAACCTCGGCCACTCGCGCGCCGACCCCTCCCAGCTCGTCGCCATCAAGAAGATCAAGAAGCAAAAGGAGTACACAGAGGGCCTCGCCCCCGACGCCGTCCGCGAGCTCAAGCACCTGCAGGAGCTCTCCCACCCAAACATCATCTCCCTGCTCTCCGTCTTCTCCACAAAGGACCAGAACGTCTGCCTCGTCCTCGAGTTCCTGCCCCTCGGCGACCTCGAGATGCTCATCCGCGACGACAAGAACATCCGATACGGCACCCCGGACATCAAGGCATGGATGGGCATGCTCGTCCGCGCCGTCTGGTTCTGCCACGAGAACTTTGTCCTGCACCGCGACATCAAGCCAAACAACCTGCTGATCGCCGCCGACGGCGAGGTCAAGCTGGCCGACTTTGGCCTCGCCCGCTCCTTCAGCGACCCCTACGGCTACATGACCTCAAACGTCATCACCCGCTGGTACCGGCCCCCGGAGCTGCTCTACGGCGCAAAGTACTACAGCGGCGCCGTCGACATCTGGTCCGTCGGCACCGTCATGGCCGAGATGGTCCTGCGCGTCCCCTACCTGCCCGGCAACACCGAGCTGGACCAGATCCGCCTTATCTGCCAGCAGATCGGCACCCCTACCGAGGACAACTGGCCCGGCGTCACCAAGCTGCCCGAGTACATCAAGCCCGCCGACGGCCCCGCCGTCGTCCCCGAGCGCACGAAGCAGGACTTCCTCGGCACCTTTGGCACCGTCGGCGACGACGGCGTCGACCTGCTCATGCGGACCCTGACCCTCGACCCGCGCAGGCGCATCACCGCCCGCGAGATGCTGGAGCACCCCTGGTGGCACGCCGAGCCCCGCCCCACCCGCAAGCAGGACCTGCCCCGCAAGGACGAGGAGAGGATGGGCGCCGACCTCAAGAGGCCCGCCGGTGTCGTGGCCGGCGAGCAGCAGGACCGCAGCGGCTCGGTCGCCCGCAAACTAGACTTCGGCCGCCCAAGAGATTAGTCCCTCGACGGGGCCGTGGCCGAGCAGGAGTCGCGTCGAGACATGGCGCAGGAGGCGGGGTGGGTGATTTGGAGCAAGGCGCGTGTGGCCAGCTGCAGAGAAGAAACCTGTGATGTGAAGCATTTCCGTAGGCGTTCAGGTAGGGCATTTCCTGGAGCCCCGGGGACAACAGAATTGTGCGTGACTTAAGAAGACAAGCATCATGTGATCAATGGCCTTCTATCTGTTTGATTGCCAAGTGACGCCTATTCTTCCCTTGCTTTCATTGCAGTGATAGTATCCTGGGGGTTGCTTATCCCACGCTTTCCCTTCCCAATCCTATTCCAAAATTACATCAAGAAAGACTGCGACGCCCAAGACGTACGTCACCGCGCCTCCTCTGGCTCAGGTTTAGTCACGTCACGTCCCGTCGCCGCCGTCCGTCCCAATCTCATTTCACATTACACAACATTCCATCCCGTACATGGCCCTCTCGACATCCCTCTTGACCTGGTACCAGTCCGCCCTCCGCTCTGCGAACTCGTACACCTCCTCGGCGCGGAACACGCCACCAAACCGGTCGCCGTCGGCAATAATGGTCGCCATCTCCTTGGAGTGCCGTGGGTCGATGAGGTATATCTGACTCAGCTCCCGCAGGGCGCGGAAGTACGCCAGCAGGTCCGCGTTGCGCAGCGTCTGGACGTACTCAAAGTACAGGGTGCAGTCGGCGATGAGCCGCGTCGCCCCGTCCGTCGACACGCGCTGCCGCTTGATGTGCTTGCACACGGCCGTGAAGAGCCGCAGCCCCACCTCGCCATTGAACACCTCCAGCATCGTCTTCTCCGTGCTGCCCACCAGCATGCGCGTGTGCGAGCTGACCAGGTCCACCACGCGCCGCGCCGTCTGGGTCGGGGACAGGTCCGTCACGGCCGATGATTGCCTGGGCCCCTGTGTGTTGTTGCTGCCAAACGACGCGAAGCTCGCCACGCTGGACCGCTTATCGGGCGCGCCGAGGCCGTTGCTGCCGGCCCCACCGCCGCCAGCCGGCTCGGCTCCCACCGGATTGTAGTCCGTCGGCAGCTGCGTCGTGGCGCAGATGTACTCGACCTCGTCCATGAGCACGTCGATGCCCTTGTTCAGCCCCGCCGCCACGCTCTCATCCAGCATCTGCTCGAACTTCTTCTTGGCCAAGCCGCTCTGGTCGAGGAAGTCGTTGCGGTCCGCGATCCGGGGCGAGGCCAGCAGCTGTTGCTCGTAGAATACGTCAATCATCTGCGAGATCAGGTCACCCACGTTGACCAGCTCGATGAATGTCACCAGCGGCGCCACCCCGCCCTGGCTACCGTGGTCTGTCACCTCACGTGCCTTGTACCCCGCCAGGTGGTCTACCGCCTTGTCGAACCCAGGCTTGATGTGTCGGTAGCCCAGGATGCGGAGAAGGCTGACGAAAATTTGTGCGCACTGCTCTCGTGCCTCTTCACCGGCCTGATTGCCCAGCTGGATCAACACTGCGGCGCGCCCCAGACTCGTCTTGGCCATGTGGACCAGGTTCAGTGCGACCTCAATGCTGAACAAGGACTTGATGCCCTCGAGTCGGGATGCCATGAGCGCGGCCTTTGCTGCGAGCTCGTCCGTGGGCGCTTTCTCGGGCAGGGGGCTAGTTGTCCTGTCCGGCACGCCTGTACCGGGTGTCTGCGCCGCCGAGGCCTGAGGGGCCAGGGTCATGCCGTTTCCAGTCGATGACGGTGTGGGTTTGGCCGTGGTCGAGCCGAAAGGGGATGTAAGCAGCTGTCCCGGCAGCACCGTCACGGGCATCATGATGGTCTTCTTGAAAGAGCTCAGGAAGTCCTTCTTGTCCACCGGCTTGGTGAAATTTGACATGTAGAACGACTCGACAGTTGCGTCCTGCTCCGACAGTTTCCTCTCCCAGTTCCCTACCTCCTCCTCGGCCTTCTTTTGAAAGAACTCGAGCTCGTCCTGCAGGTACAGATCTAGGTGGGGCTCTACCACCCTATACGCCTGCTCTTTCGACTTCTCCTCGCTTTCCTCCGCTGATACCTGTGGAACCTCAAGTGATCTGAGGGATTGCAGACACTGTTCAAATATGCCAGACACCGCTTTGAGGTAGGATTCTATATTGCGGTCCCGGGCCTCATCGAACAGCGAGGTTGCGTAGTCCATGATGGTGTCCTCCCTGACCTTGTCCACGAGCGCCCAGAAAACCTTGCCCGGGTTTGGGAATATCTTCTCCATGACCACGGCCTGCTCGCGTAATTTCCCCGTCAACACCTCAAAGAAGAGCTGCGACGGGCCGAGTGTTATCTGGTCCGCGGGTGCTTTGTTGATGCAGTCCATCGAGTTGGCAAGGACTTCCTTGTCCGAGAAGATAGGATGCTTGTGGATGAATAGGTCGACACCGGCTTGACTCTTGAGCATGTCCAGCACGTGTGCGTACCGCCGCATCCGCCCTTCCACGTCCCAGAACTCGTAGCCCTGCTCGAATTCCCTGAGCACGGCACTCTCGAAAATGTTGGTCATGCGCGTAAGCTTCTCCTCACGCTGAGCCCAGCCCGAAGCCCAGTCACTCTTGGAGAAGACATGTAGGTTTGCCAACATCTGCGCCTGGCGCTCGGGGTCCCTGAAAGCCTTGAACAGGGCCGGGTCGGCATGGCTCTTGGCTCGTACCAGATCGAAATAGAAAGGCCCCAGTGCCCCGTATACCTTGCCATACTCCTCCCTGGCATGGCCTCTTACACTCCTGACATTCTTCAGGACTTGCAAATAGTCGTCGGGGTCCTGGAGGGGATCCGAAAGAGGCTGCTTAGGAAGTTGCGAGTTGCCGGTCACGGCCAATGTCTCGAAGCCATCGCGCAGGTCCGGTAGGGTACTGGCCGGGGCGGATGCTTTGGTAAGGTTGCTGCTCCTCCTCCTCCTTTCCTGCTCGATGGAGGCATCGAAGAACACGGTTGCGGACTGCCTCTTGGCGGCCCCGACCTGTCGCCCAGCATCGGCGGCGGCCTGGCTGTTGGCTCCGGCGCCGGCGGCGGCCGCGCGCTCCTTGGCATCCCTCTCCTGGGCCTCTTTCCTCCGGCGCACAGCGTCGTCGAAGCGGCGGCGTGCCTCGAGCTCATTCCACAGGCCCATGCTCTTGAGGCGTGCAACCCACCTTGTGTCGTCGTAGACCATCTCGCGCATGCGGCTGGAGGCGCGGGCGAAGCGCATGAGGTCAGAGACGGGGAGGTAGTCGAGGATGGTGACGAGGATCTCGGCGGGCAGGGCGGCCTTGGTGTCGATCATCTCGGTGGCACGCAGGGTGTTGAGGATGCTCGTGTTCTGGGGCCCGGGGGCCCTGCTGAACCTCGACATGTTGGCGGCGTTTCGATGTCTGGCTGTGCTGGCAAAGGCGACTCGTGCATGGGAGAGATCGGGGTTGAGGTTGACGTCGACGTCGACGTGAGATTGCGTGAGCCTTCAAGTGCAGCCGTGGCGGCGAGGATGGTGCAAGGCGGGGGAGGTTGCACGTAGTCGAAGCGAGCCGCAGGGGACGGCGCCCATCGTTCTCATGGCAGGGCAGGAGACAATTGTCGTTGTCGAGAAGGACGGACAAGGACAGCTAAAGAGGGTGACGGAGTGGGTGGGAGAAGAGAGGAGGGGTCCCACCACACTAGACTGCCCAGCCAAATACCAGGTGAGCTTACCCCTGAGCACCCGCATGCGACAGAACCTGGGCACCTCCGGCACACACCTTAGCTACCCGAACAGGCGGATCGTCCCGCCCTAAAATCTCGAGACATGTTGCTCGCTGTCCGTTTAAAATAAACACGAAGACACACACACGCACCCATATGTTTCTATATCCCCAGTCAGAATAGCCTGACATGGCTCGTGTCTGGGCTGCGTACATCTTACTCGGCCGCGAAAGATGGTGCTAGGGTAGTGAGACAAGAACATCCATCATACACCAGACTCAGTCAAGCACCTCGGAGACGGCCAGCCGACCCTGTTGGTCACCATCTTCCCAGAGGCTATTACAAGTAACTCATCCCATGTGGTTCTGGACTGATTGGACGATCTGGTCATAAGCGACCATCATCCCGCCGCAGTGAACATCCATATGAAATGTGCCCTCCGGCTGCGGCAACAAATTTCCATTTCCTCGCCGCACCAGAACGGTTCCTCTTGTACATCTAATTGCCTTAGATTGGTACGTGCCGAGAGGCCTGCAGGCTGGAGCATGCCCACCCCCTCTTGAAGACCGTGGCTTACGAGGGGGGCTTCCGCCCAGGACTTTCTATTCCAGGTGAGCATATCATAGCCCTATAGGCCGCTTTCGTTCTGCAGGCTGACCGATCTTACGAACGACGTTGCAGGATAGAGTGGTCCGCTGAAATCCATGTCATACCTGCAAGGCATTCAGTTAAACTAGCCCGTGACATGTGTGAGAATGCAATGTATGGCATACCAGTAATTTACAGCCACACAGATACCCTCATCCGAGCAGGACTGAGAGACTTTGTGATACCTGTCGAGATGTCGCCGTAGATTAGCACTGCCGTTTCTCGAGACTTGCCGCCATGAACTAGAAACTCACCACATAGCCGGGAGGTATAACATGTCGCCCTGCTGCAGCGTGACACGCATCGGCTCCACAAGCTTCGAGTAGGGTGTCGCTTCCTCGTGCGGCCGGTCCGGGTCCCAGATTGCGAACGGCACAGCTTCAGTCTCACCACTCTCTCCCCCATCCATAATCAGACACAATCGGCTGTCCTGCTTGTTCCGTGCGTATGTGCCGGGGCGGAGTAGCCTCTCGTTAACACTTGGGTGGCAGTGTGGAGGCAACAGGACGAAATGCTTCTGCCCTTGGATTTGTACGTAGATATTCTCATAGTTATCTTTGTGGAGGGCTGTTACTGAGCGGGAATTGCCGATCCTTGGTTTCAGTGACAGATGCGTTAGGCTACGCGTCGTCAAGTGGAGAGGCGCCCGTAAGTTCCGCATTTCATTTTGACTTACCACATGTTGATAGCATCGGGCTCTTTCTGCAGTGCAATCCGTGCGAAGGGAATGTCACGCTGGACCTGATCGAAGATGCAGATGTACTCGTGGCGGAGGTTGTCATTTTCTGGACCGAGGCGATCAGGAACTGGCGGCGGCGGCAGCGACGATACATGGGCATCGCTCGTGCTTACGAGTCTGAGCATATCTGACCTCACCGCCCTGAGGGAAGGAGTCGTCTGTTTCCTGACGAGCAACGTACTCAACAAACTCAGAGAAGGGCTGGTCTTCCTCCCACGGTTTGGCAAAGACAAGCTCGCCCTTCTCGTTCCTGGTAGGAGCGTCGGCGTTCCTGACAACGTAAAGCCATGATTAGGACGCCTGCGCAGGGCTCGAGAGGGCAGCAGCAACTAGCTGTCTGACGCAAGTAGGGAAGGAACGAAAAGTGAGAGTCTACAAACCCATTGGGAGTCACTGCGACATTGACGGTCTGGTCGCGCAAAAGGTCCTTGAGGTGGCCAAGGGTCCATGTCTTTGTCGCACTCCAGGTGCTTGCCCCTCCCCTCACCACAAAAGGGGTGTTTCTCGAGACATATCTCATGAACTCGAGCGGGCTTGGTTCCTGGTGGAGCTCATCAACGACAGAGGTATTGAGCTCATTGTAATTGATGAGCAGCTCGGCCAACGGGTCGGCGACTGACTCCATAGGTACTCGGTTTGCGGCGGCAGGCTGTACCACGAGCCACCTGATATAGGATAGGGATGGTGGGTAGGATATCGTCCTGGCCCGTTCCGAGGACGATCCCGGCAGGAAACAAAAGACGTGCGTCCTTCCGTGACAGGTGGGCCCGGCTGTTGCTGATCTTTCGGACGGCGCACGTGGCAGGGTAGTCAGCCTACTGAAAGGAGGGTGCGGGCCAGATCTTGGCCGGGTTCCGAGCGCCTGGAGAGGTCTAGATAAAGTCCAAATGAGGGTGTGGTGCAGTGGGCCGGCACATGCCACGCGGGAAAATGAGCTGTAACTTGTGGCAGGCGTGCGATGCGAGACGATGCGAGGCGATGCAGGTCAGGGTGCAAGAACCATCGGGAGGGTTGAGGCACGGGACTGCGGAGGGACGGAGAATCCAATCAGAGCAGGATTGGGACAAGCTAGCGGTGAGGTTGCAGGGCGCTGGGCCGAGGGGTGACGGCAAAATCGGCTGATGATAACCCAAAGTGGCCTGACAAGACGGCGGCTGCTGGGCCCACGACAGGGCTGCAATGGGGTCTAGAAGTCGACAGGCCTGCTGATGCCCAAGGCTCTGCGATATTTAGCAGCTGGCGGCGAGGAAGCGGCAAGTCAAGGCGGCCAGGGAAGGCGATCGGATGTGGGAGAGGTGGGATATAAGACAGGCCGGTGATCCTGTCGAGCGGTTAAAGGCACATAGCACAGGCTGGACCGTCGACTCTCTCCGGAAGCTGTCACCAAAACGTACAGACCATGGCCTACCTACCTAGGTTGTGACGAGCCATAACCTACGCCATTCTTTGCCAGTGGGCCATAAAGCCAAGTCGCGCACTGTGGTGTATGGTGGACGCAGTCCAGTCAATGTCGAGGGCCCCTCTTCGTGCTGCTCCTGCTGGCGATGGCGACGGAGCTGGTGTCGGCGGTGGTGCTGGCAGGACTCAGGCCACAGTCACCATGGAGGCTGGAGGACGACGACGGACGCCACCGCTACAGGGAACGGGAGTACAGCACCACGCCATGTATGTATGGAGACACGAGCAGTGGCGTCTCGTGGTGACAACGAGCGGGCGATGATAATGACAATGACAATGACGATGCCGATGCCGATGCGATGGTCATGATTATGGCGCGTGGCTTTTTTTTTTCCTTCTCGCGGGCGTGAGCCGGAAGGCTGGGATTTGTCCGTGTTGGCAGAAACCAAGTTGTGGCGTGAAGGTCGGAAGACTCGAATTCGTCTCGACCGCAACCCGACCGAAAGACAAGCAAGGCTGGAGTGAGGTCGTGGACAGACCGTCAAGCAGACAGGAGGTGAGCCCATCGCCCTTTCCTTTTTGTTCGCCAACATCTCCCCATCCCATAGCCACGGAAGGCACGACCAAGCACTTGCACAGCTCCTTATTTGACTCGGGAGACGGACTGTATCTGCCCCAGAGGTCTTGCCTTCAAAGTTTCTTGTCAAGGCTCTCCCGTCCTTCTCAGACAACCGCTCTCTGTCACGCCACGATCGCTCGTTACACAATACACTTTCCGTCTCTCTCTTCCCTCTCAGTGAGCAACACCCCCCCTGGCCCCTTCAACATCGCGCTCTCTCTCTCAGCCCCTGCGCTCTATCCGTCACCCATTATCATCATCACCGTCTCGTCCTCTTCCGCGTCCAGCCGATAGGGTCCGAGAAGAGACGAGACGAGGTCAAGCGAGGGGCGAAGCGACACGGCACGGGACGCACGGCACAGGACAGACGCCCACCTGCGGACTGAGACGCCGATCATCGAGGCACCACCACATTCCTCCGAATCTGGGGAAGGCCACCCAGCTGTCTGCACGAAAGAGACAGCTGCAGGGAATCTTCAATAGGCTGTCCAGGCGGTCGCCCCTTGCGCGTCCGTGCATCAGCCTGGACAAACTCTTCCTCATCCTGGCCCACCCAACCTACCAGGTGCCTACGCAATTCCGGGATCCAGTCCAGTCGGCAGTACCTGCTGTACCGGGGTCTCTCGCTATCCTCCTTGGTATCCATACTGCGCAGTTGCAGGGCAGCACGGCTGGGCACGACTGAGCGGTCATAACTGCGCGGCCGCGTTGCACTGTGTGTTGCAGTAGGTGTTCCCGAAGTTCCTGGGCCATCTCCAACACTGCCAGCTCTGCCAGGACTCCCAGACTGCCAGACCACGCAGCTACGACACCCCTGCATCCGCCTCCACCCCACTCTCGACGTCAACTCGTCCAGATCCCTCGATCCTTGCCTGCCATACGAACTAGCAAACCACCCGCCGCCCGGGGCCACCAACCAGCACCCGGGAGCCTTTGAAGCCCAAGGTGGTTTCGCATCCCTCAAACCCCTACTACACAGTGGGCATAGTCTCCCGTAGACCACTACACGTATGGATTAGCCTACCTACCGAGGTCCTGAGCGGCAGCCATCTCTTTCGATTCGCATCTCACCGCACCACACATCGCACCATATCTCAGCCCGCGCCTCATCCCGCCCCATCGCAGCCCGCAAGCTCATCCCGACTCGGCAGAGCCTTCCGAACCATCGCTTCTATCGTCTCGGTCGGCCACAGCTCCCCTGAACTATCCTACCTGCTCCTTGCTCCTCATCCTCCGCCACCGCCATAACACATCCTCGACCTATGCCGTTCGCTCGCGCATAGAATCTGGGACTTTGGTCTACCAGCACGCCAATATCGACAGGTCCTATTCCCGCCACCAGAGGCCCAGAGCCTCCGAGAGGTCAGGGGCCTCTCCTTGCGCATAGCGCACAGAGCTGCGACGAAATCAAGCCCGCCGCCCCCAGCTCACGCCAGCTCACGCCCGCTCACGCCCGCTTAGGTTGCTCGTGAGGACTACGTCAGACAACAGCGCTTTGAGGCCATTCTGCGCAGAGCTGCCCGTCCCGCCCATCTTGAGCCTGCCCATCGCTACTCGGCTGCTCTACTGTTCCCATTGGGTGCTGGTGCCCCTCGTCATCCGTCCTCTTGTGGGCCTTGGCACCGTGTCGTCTCCCTTGGGCCGGGTCCATGGTGCCGCACACCTGCCGATCCACTGTGCTTTTAGACTCAAGCCCATCCGTCCCAGACACGTGAACCCGCCCCAATCTTGCGCAACGGCCCTGCACGACAAGACTTTAAGGTTCCGTTCTCCTCTCGCGCGGCGGAATCCTTCTGTCTCCCGCTGTGACTGGCCCTCAGCATCCCCGGAGGACTGAACTAGACTGTCTGTCTGCCCATTCCCTCCTCCTCCGCCCGAGAGCGTTTCCCAAGTCCACCTCACATATCTTGGGTCCACTCTCGGTCATCCTTAGGCCTTTGCTCCATCAGCTGAACAGTGCAGCGAATTCGCTCACTTCCTCTCCATTTCTGTGCTCCCGCCTGCCTGCCTTTCGCCTGCCTTTGCTCTATACGTACACCCAATTTTCGCCATCTTCGCGCCAAGCATGAGCTGTCTACCGTTTGCCCTTCGCTCTCCTGACACCCACTTGACCCTTGGGCTTTCTCGGTGAACCTGCTTGTGATGATCTGGTATCTTCTTTACCCGCTCAGAGGGTAGGTTTCCCTTCTTCCTCTTTGTCTAGCTTATGTATCTTGCGTCTCTCCAGGCGCACCACCGAATCGCGAGCATCCGGGTTAACCTGGCCTACAGGACAACCGAGGCCCCTCTGTTGCCACCCACCCACCCGCTTCGAAGTGCATTGACCAGATATGGAAGATACGCTGCACGACATGTCCTCGCAACCCTGCTGATTTCTGTGGCCGTTGCTGGCATTCTCATCTACCCTTGCCCCTTCCTCTACACGACCGACTACACCGTCGCTGCACCCAATCTTCCTCTCCATGTCTGGACCGATGCCCAGCCCGTGGACGACAGGCCGGCTGTCAAGCCCGATGTCATAATGCGCACGATATGGGTGCACGGGAGCTACATGAAAGCTCTCGACCGCGAGGTGCTCTTGGGCGCCCTGGAGCTGCAGAATGCGATATTGGGGCCAACCACGAACTTCGACCCTCGGCAGCCTACCGGTGGCGTTCCCCAGCTCGACTCGGAAGCCGACCTCACCGAGAAGGAAAGGGATGCATTCCATGTTGTCAACGGCCTCACGAACCAGTCTTGGTTCTTCCACTCTCCTCTGCAGTACTGGGCCTGTGACGCCGACAACATCGCACGAGAAACAGACTTTATCAACACGGTCAACGAGAAAAAGACACAACCCACCTCGGTCAATGTGACTCTGCGGCATTCTATAGTATTCAGCGGCAAGAAATTCGAGGACCGCCGGCTCATCGCTGCCGACGCGCTGGTCATCACCCTGCTCCACCTTCAGGATTCGCCGGTTGGGAGGCAGTGGGGGAGGAAGACCCAACAATCTGCCGCTCGCATGGCAGACAAATGGGACGTTTTCCCGAGAAATGGTGTCTCGGCCGGCTCTCAGCTCTTCGAGTTCCAGTTTCGTCCAATTTCAATACAGGATGCTATTCTCCTGTCCCTGGCCTACTTGTTGACGACTACTTACTTCCTGCTTAGCCTCTCCAAGATCAGAGCGGTCAAATCCAAATTGGGTCTGATCGTAACCGTCGTCGCACAGATTATAATGTCAATCATTTCCAGCCTGACCGTATGTGCCCTCTTCAGGATCGATCTCTCCAGGATTCCAAGGGCCGCCTATCCTCTCGTACTCATGGCGATGAGCTTGGAGAACGTCTTCCGGCTGATCAACGCCGTCATCCTCACGCCGTCCGATCACAACACCAGCAGCCGCATTGGGTATGCGTTCGGCGAGACAGGTCATGTCGCGCTTGCCAGTGTGGCTCAGAATCTATTGATCCTTTGGGGCCTGTCCAGGGTGGTGTCTTCTGGCGTGTCCGCATTTTGCACCTTTGCAGCCATCGCTATTCTCTTTGACTTCTTCTATCTTTCGACCTTTTTCCTCTCTGTTCTCAGCGTCGATGTGCGTCGGACTGAGCTGGGGGATGCCTTGGAAAAGGCTTCTATCAGGAACAACCGGTTGACCCTAGATGGCCCACCGCGCCAGTCCCTCGTCGATGCTATTCTTCAAGGGCGCATAGCGCTATCGACGCGTATCGCGGGAACCGTCGTGATGTTGGGGTTCGTGCTTGCGGCACAGTGGCATTTCTTGCAGAGCGGAAACGCACGAAGCCCCGCAGGTCTTTGGCGACATCTCTGGAGAACCGGCGACGCAGAAATACCAACTCCTTATGCTCAGATACACCAAGCCCGGAGTCCGAAGTCCTGGCTGCGTCTGCAAGACCACGAGACAGCAAAGGAGGTGATCAATGTCATCAAGCCCTGGGCTCACAGCTATGTTGCTCGCGTCCATGACCCGGTTATCTTCGTGCTCAAAGGCGCTAATCGGATCCCTCCCAAAGGCGGGCGTTGGTTCCCAGACGCTGTCTATGACTTTACGCACCACCAACTCACTCCCTTCATCGTCACGGTCCTCGTTCTGGTGGCCTTAGTCAGACTTCTAATGAATTACCTGCTCTGGGATGAAATGGTAGACGTAAGGGGCGAGGATGATGTTGACGAGGAACCTCTCGTCTCTGTCAAAAGTCTTGCAAACGGACATCAGCTCGACATAGCGAGGCTGTTAGTCGCTCCCGACAGCCATGTCGTGTCGGCAGGACTTGACCGCAAGATCAGGGTGTGGGACCTGCAGTATGACTTTGCGAGTCACGACCTGGACAAGCCCGGATCTCCGATGGATAGCCCGTTCCCGATACAGGCAATGGCGGTCGACAGTTCGTCTAGTTGGTTAGCGATTTTGTCCACGTATCGAGTATTGCTCTGGAGCATCACGAAGCAGGAGTGGGGTCCTTCGGCGCCTGTTGATTTGTACGGCCAGAAGCCGGAGGCCTTCTTCTTCGGGCCCACCAGGAATCACTCTCGACTTTCGATTGTCATCGTGAGACGGAACGGGACCATGACTGAGATATTTCCCGATGGACTCGAGCACTCGGATCACATGATATGCAAAAGCCCTCTCAGCTGTGCCGTGACTGTTGCGGAAAAGCGTAAGCCTCTCCCTCCTATCTCCCTCCCAGCCAGTACTACCGTGAGGTCCCGTCTAACCAATGCTAACCCGCATGCAGCGACGTCAGCTCAATCTGAGCCACGTCTCTCCATCGTCACATTATCACGACGCTCTTGCATACACCGGGTCGACTACACTGACGGCCTATGGGTATCTTCGGAGGCCAAGATATTCGGTGGTAGCCTCAAGGAGCCGCAGGCCTTGTTGCCTGTTCAGGGCTTCGCGTCTTACATGGTCGTCGGGAGTCATGGTGTCGACCTCGTCGATCTATACTCATCCAGAGTGATGCATACTTTCCAGACTGAGACCATACAACCGAAGTCTCTCAAATTTGTGTATCAAGGACAAAGGTTGGGGCCGGGTGGTCGAGGCACGGTCACGTCACTGACCCTTGCCTACCTGAGTGGAGAGGATGGCGAATGTGTGCTCCAAACCTACCTTCCAGGGGAAGACTACGACAACATCTGTTTCTCGGACTTGAATGGAGCGCGCGTGCGATCGAGTTGTGCGTGGGAAGAGACTAAGCTGGTTACTCGCCGAATACACAACCCCGGCGCGTGGACACCATTGCGGAACGGATGCTTCGTCGGAATCAGGAAGAAGGAAAGTGAAGACCAAGGCACTCCGATGAGAGAGCGACTCCCAGCATTTGCGCAATCTGGCCTCCGTAGGCGTGGACATGCCGACCCGTCGCCGAGACGGACCAAGCTGGAAGAGACATGGGAAATATGGGTAATAAGCCGGGTCGAGAAGGAGGGGAACATCGAAACCACGCCGCTAGTCGCGCCGGACGACCCTGCCGGACTAATTATCTCCACGCTCGGACCTATGATCAAGGTCGGCTACAGCAGTGCCGCCGTTGGCTTCGGAAATGTGGTCAAAATAATTACAGTCGGCCACGAGCGATTCGACAGCGCGGACGACGAGGCAGCCGAGGATATCAACTTGACAAACAGGCGAAGAAGAGCACCACATTCCAGGCCTAGAGTTTCGTCCTTGTCGTACAAGCAATATCAGCGTTGAAAGGAGTTTGGGGATGGTGTATTACAAAAGGGATGGGCTGGGTTTGCTGTAAAGAATACCAGAGATACCAGTGGACATGATAAAGGAGCAAGATGATTTTGATTTTGAAGAGAATTGGAAATAGGACAGGAACAACATATAGGCTGCTTCCATCAAGCTTGACGTATTTTCCTCCCAAAGTCACGTCATCATCAGTCAAAGTCCAAGACGCAAGATACTGCCCAAAGACGGCTCTTCATGTTCTCCCACAACTCAGTTGCTTCGTGCAGCTGATTCCATTACGGTTTGTCTGAAACTCAAGTTGTGGAGAGGCAGACCGGTGCCTTGGGTTAGGATCTTTAACAAGATTGCACAATTGTGACGCTACTGGGCTTTCGGGACAAGTCGACAGCCAAGGGTCTTCTCAATATTCCTCCGGCTTCTCCCCCTCTCCAAACTTGTACTTCAACACCTCGACAGGGACCATCCGACCCGTCAGGTTGGCAAAGTCGGCCTGCATCTGCTTCCAGCGATCGCCCTTCCGGCGAGCATCAGCAACCGCCATGAGGATGCAGTCGTCCTCGTCAAACTTGTCGTCCACCTCTGGGATAGTGCTCTTGTCGCTGAGGAGGTGTTTGGCATAGCTGCCGATGAAGACCTTGGTGGAAACATCTTCGGAGCCAGACTCGTAGCCAGACTCGCCGCCGACGGCGGCTGGCGGGGTTAGCTTGGCCTGCTTCTTGTCTTTCTTCTTTCCGCCCCCCTCCGTCTTTAGTATGCCGACGGGAGAGGTCTTGGGGGCTTTGGAGGTAACGTCCTCATCACTATCACCGCCCTTGGCTCGGGCTTCGGCCTGGGCTTGCTCTGCCGCAGTAGCCTCCAACTTGGTCTGGAGGCCGCCGAGGTCGAAGAGGCCACCAAAAGCGTCGGCGGGCGCGTCCTTGTCTGTACCGTCAGTGACAGCGTCTGTGGTCTCTTCTGGGCCACTCGTGCCTGCTGTCTCGGCCGTCTTGCCGAGCGCCATAAGCTCACGGTGCCGCTGCTGGACCTGCTTCTTGGTCCGTCCCATGCTCTTCGCGATTGCGCCGTATCCCTCTCCATTCTCCTTCCTGGCTAGGAGCTGAGAATCCTCCGACGGGTTGAAGTCGGCGTTCTCCGTGCCGGCAGCTTTGATCTTGAGGCTCTTGATCATGCGACGTACCTCCTCGCTTGCGTCGGTGAGCGCCCCGCTGGTCGACGCATTAGAGGCTTGGGATGCGTTGTCGGTTGTCGAATTGGACTGGGTGCTGCCGTCAGACTCGAGGTCGGAGTCGGTCGCTTCGTTGTGAGTCTTGCTCGCGTGCTTCTGCTTCTTGAATGCGTACTTTGCTTTGAGCTTTGCGATGTATTTCTCCTGCTCCCTGACCTGGTTTTCCAACTTCTTGCGCTGTTTAGCCTCGCTTGCAAGCTTGTCCAACTTTGTTACTTTCTTGCAAGACTCCTCCAGCTTCTTTTCCGGCTTGACCTTCGTGTCGGTAGTAAAGCTCGTTTTCGCCTTGCTGATCTTCCTCGACTTTGCCTTCGTGACGAGAGGCTCCTCGCCCGAACCGTCTTCTTCTCCTGCATCGTAGGACTTACTCGCAGGGAGTGGGACCCTGAGCTTGACTGCCTCCTTCTTCTTAGCACCTGGCCAGGTCCTATCCTTGGGCACCATGACTGGGGCGCCGCCTGGGATGAGTAGGTTGAGTGGCTGAAGCTTGCAATCTGAGATTGGAATTCGCTTGCGCTTATCGCCCTTTATGGCGAGCTCGCTGTGAGAAGACATGATGGACACCCTCAAAGATGGGGGGTAGCATTCGGTGATGCTGTGATGTTGGAAACGATGCAAGATGCGGGGCCGCTTGTTGTTGTGCAGTAAATGACTATGGCGGGGCAAGGAGATGGAATAAAGGGAATTGACCTGGAAACCAGGAACGAAACGGTGGCAGGTAGGTGAATCTCGCTGCTCTACTAGCAGTGTGTTGAGCAGGCGAACGGCCTGGAGCTCTGAAGGATGGGCAGCACCTGTCTGGCTTTCACCGTACCAATGTAGGTTTTATCCAGTGAGGATTGTTTCCAATCTGCACCCTTGCGCGTGGTAAGGACAGACTTCTGAAGGTCGCAGAGCTCGAGGGTCCCGTCGGGTTGCCCGTCGATTGAAGAAAGCGAGGGGCTTTCGCGAGCCCGAATTATCACCAGTTCATCCGAGGGCTGCGGTGAGGGAGCTGAATCTGCGGAACCTGGTCTCATTCCCCATCAACTTGTCAACAGGATTGATATTCAATCAAGTGTCCCCTGCATAATCTGACATCCGGAGTGCTCCCAAAAGTACACTGTGTGGCTGAATTTCCAACCGAAAGACTGGGATCTTATGCCTTGGTATATTTGAAATATTATCAATTTGAAAGGAACCACCCCATTCCTCATCCATAGCGAATTCAAGGCCGCGGGAAGCATTGATAGACTCTCTTCCTACTTTCGAAGTGAGTGATACAAAATACCTTGCCTATTTGACGTGTACGTCCGACGAGTTTCCTCTGCAGGTAGGCTTAAGATGGTTTCTCATGCAGGGATCTCTTTATTCTTTGATTTCATCAATCACTGTGAGTTTCGTCTTGAACTTGTTCCATGCTGCTCGTTAATATTGCTCTCAGCAACTTTTCCACGATCACCTTCGGTAAGATAGAAATCAGACGAGAAACTAGTTCTGAGCACGATCATGTGTGCACAACATTGCTCGTTTCCACCCAGGCTAGATTCTATTTAGTTTCAATATTCTGATATCTTTTCTGCGAGATTTGGGCCAGAACTGCCTTTAAATTCGAGAAATCACATCATCCTAAGCAAGGCATTGCAGACGTCCATGCAAACTCCACTACAAGAATCTCGTGGGGCGAATACTTCACCGGGGGGGGGGGATCAAACTACTGAAGAAAGTCAAACCCAATGTCAATTGGCCCCTACTAACACCAATCACCGAAAGACTTGACGCCGCGGAGACGTCGAGGTCAGTGTTGCGGGCTGATGTCGTTGGAGCCAATCACATGTCATACAGATTTGATTAGTCAATGAATGCCATGGACCGTTGACTCCAGCCCTCACGAGTCAACGTCTCTCCCTCATCAACGGTAGCGTTCATGAACAACAGAGAACCTTGTCTTACCCTTTACAGTCACCATGGCATCCCTCCCTTCACTCAGCGAGAGCTATTCGACAGCACTCAAGCTCATCGATGAAGCTCACGCCCAAGATCCTAACAAGATCCCGGCACCAGATGGGTCAGGCGATGTGCCGTATGAGCTTCACTATGCCCAAAAGATGACGCGCTGGCTCGCCTCAAGGTGCCCTGATGCATCTCCTGCACTGCAAATTGCTTGCCGGGCGCAGCATTTCAGACGGTCCGTCCTTGCCGGGACCAGTGTTCAAGAAGCATAGACTGACAACACCAAAGGTGGGAGCTACCACGAAGCAGCTACCCGATGACCAGGGCTGGATATCTCACATGGCGGACAAAGCAAAAGGCTCAGGCTGCGTCTCTCATCAAGGAACTGCTTCTCTCCATGGACGAGTCGCCCCCAGAAGCTGACATCGAGCGGATATCGGCTCTGATCAGCAAGAAGGACCTGGCCACCAACGAGGAGACACAGGTGCTGGAGGACGTGGCATGCCTGGTCTTCCTCGACGATCAGCTTGACGGGTTTGAGTCGAAGCCTGACAATGACGAGGACAAGGTTATCAGTATCCTGCGCAAGACGTGGAAGAAGATGAGCCCAAAGGGCCGTGAGATGGCGCTGCAGATGAAGCACAGCGACCGGGCGACGTCCTTGCTGCAGAAGGCGTTGCAGGGTGACAACGAGTAGAGCCATCTGAAGGATGCAATGAAAGCTTCATTACTGGGAAAATGCCTTTGGGTCTTTCAGCCCTCACTTGCCGACCTCACCTGGTTGCAAGCGACAAGATTGTGTCCACCTCTCGTCGCATCTCCACTAGCATTGCAGATCGAGATGTGTCTCAGGAGGCTGAAGCGTTCGCGTATGATCTCTCCATCCTTACACCACGCACCGGCAATATTCATTGGATCCCGTGACTGGAATTTGAGGTCTCTGTTGGCTGGAGAAAGTATTGTCTAAAACCGTGGAAATATCGAAATTAAAGACCCAATCAGTTGAGGCGCCCTGCTGCTTAACGATGCCTTCATCCCTAACGGCTGCACGGTTGAGGTCAGATCGCCTTGCAGCTAGAGAAGAGCGTCGGGATTCAAGGACAAATGTTCACGGCCCAGTCGAGATGACATGCTTGTTGATGGATGTATTCATAGACTGAGCCAACCCCTTGTCTTCGAGTGGACCGGGCGGCATGCAGTCAGTCCTCTGAAGCTGGTTGGAGCCTTCCTCACGTTGGTGATCCCATTTACGGCGATCGCAAGAAGCGTTGCCATATGCTTCAGTTGCTCAAGTTATGTCCGAACCGTTGGGACCTCGAGGGGCTCAGTATCCAAGCGGAGCAGCTTGGCCGACCAGGGTTCTCAGCTTCTAATCAAAAACACGTGGGCACCAGCGAATAGCATCACAGAGCTCGAGAGGTACAATCCTTCGTGCTTTTTCGTCGGACCAACAGTTCGATTACTCTGCTGCAGGAGCTGAGGATAAAAGGCAGTGTGCCTGTGTAGTGCCAGAGGCTCAACGTGCGAACCTCAAAGCAACAACGCATCATCTCTGACTGCAAACATGGCAAGCCTATCCCCGCTTATAAAGTTCGACGTCTGCGTGTATAAAAAAGATGAGGTATCCTACGATGACTTCGTCGAATGGGCCACCAGGGTGTACCCCGTCAAGGCCAAACCGCTCATCCAGAAGTACGTGGTGAAGTGGACGCAGGCAAGTCACCCAGACTGTTTATTTACTGCTACTGTCTTGAACCATGACGGCCCAACTAACAAGGTTATCATCTGGCATGAATGTAGACAGTCAACCCGGCACACTTCCGGGAGCCTCTACGGCACGCCCTCAAGACCGACATGGGCCGGCCGGGCTGGTCAGTCCCCGACTACGACATGGTCACGACATATTGACTCCACAGCCTTGATGACCTCCGGCTGATGACCACGGACCCGGAGTGGGCCGAACTGGAGGAGATGGCGCTGGCCCGGGCCAACATGTCTGTCGGTCACTTCGTCGTTGGCCACGAGGTCGTGCACTTCGAGAACAACAAGCCGGTTGCTAGTGCCAGTGCCGGTGCTTCAACAGACACTGCCAATGCTTGAGGCTTCTCCGTGATTTCTGGGTAGTGTATGTACTTAGGGATCGTGGCATTTTGGGGCGCCCCTGCGAAGTTGAAGACGGCCGTGTGGGTGTGGATGACCGGTACACGAAGACAACCAGTTCAAGTAGATTCAATACACATGATTCAGCCGTATGACCTCTGGTCAAGTAACGACATGGATATAGACCTCGACCCACATCGAACCTCCCTGATCGCTGGCCATACGTGTCCACGCATCGGCATACAAGGCGAGGCAGTAACCCCCAAATCAAGAGGGGAGGCTAGTTAGCGTCCCACATTGTCAGCGCTGCACTGGACCGCTAAGGGGATACTGATGTTGGGCATTATATTAAGGACCGCCGAGGGTGGTCCATTCTAGCTCTAACGTCCTACTCAATTGCTTAATCAACGCCCAGTGCTGCACCATAGACACGGTTTCCTTCTATAGATTCAGGAACCAGTCTATATATTAATTAATCACCAGGAAAGCGCCCGTGGCACTCGGAAACGAAAACAACCATCTCACACCATTAGGCGTTCTGCTTCTCGCGGCGCAGGAACTCGGGCACAACCTCGGGAAAGGTATCCACCACCGAGCCTGTCGCCTTCCAACCAAGCTTCGCGACCCTCGAACCACGAATCTTCATGTTGACCCCGTACATGATGGCAATGTGCATCGCCCAGGAATCAGGAGGCGGCGGCGGGGCGAGCGGGTCATACTCCCCGTCAGGCCCGGCAAGGCTGATCCTAGCGGCCTCAGTCACAGACACAGACTTCATCTCGGAGCTCTCGATGACGCCGTGCTCCTTCAGCACCGGCACCAGGCCCTTCATGAAGTCCGAAAACGAGATGTCCTCGCCCGTGGCAAAGTAGTACGCCTCCCGGCCCCACAGCGGCAGAGCGTAATCTGCCCTCTCGATGGGCTTCCCGGCAAGCGTGGCGATCGCGTCGTCGACGAGGATCATGTAGATCCGGGCCAGGTCCATCACGTGGACCCAGGCGTGCCTGTTCTCGCCGGGCGCGATTTGGAAGCCCGACTTGAAGGCCCGGGCCGTGGTCAGGATGGCGGGCGTGGTGATGGGCGTCGGGTGCTCGATGGATGGGCTCATGCCGCCCACGAACCCGGGCGACACGATGGCCACGTTGACGTGCTCGGCACCCTCGCGCACGATCCGGTCAGTGACGGCGTGCGTGTGCTTTTCCTCCAGGGCGCTCAGCTCCGGAACGTCGGTGAGGTCGTCCCACCACCTCGACCCGTTCACGCCCTCCGGCTCGTCCCAGATCAGGGACGCACCCGAGGTATGGATGTAGAACGGCGTCTTAGATGCACCTGACGCTTCCTTGCGTGAGTTCAGGCCGCGGAGGATGGCCCTGATGCCCTGATCGTGGGTGATGTCCGGACCGGCATTGATGACGATGTCGGCTTGGGAGCTGGCCTCCTCGAGGGTCTTGTAGTCTACGAGGTCGCCCAGGACCGTCTGCACCTGAGGGTACTTGGCGACTAGACGCGACGCCTTATCCTCGCCCCGGACGAGGACCTTGACCTGCACGTCGCCCGCATGCTGCTCCAGGATCTTGTGCAGCACTGCGCCGCCAACGTGCCCGGTTCCACCGATGCTATGTGTGGGCACGCCTGTCAGGTCTCACATCTCTTGACTCAATTTGGGGTGTGCTCTCTTACAGTAGGATTTGAGGCATGCTTCTTTACTTCGGAGGTTTTCTCGTTACTGGTTGTTTCGTGTCGATGACCTCCTGAACAGAACCGACCTTTGAAGATGTTCAAGGCGAACTTTGATATCGCCCCACTTATGCGTTAGATTGCAGTTCGTTGCAGCCCAGAGTCCCACATTGGACACTTGTCCTATACTGGCCGAGGAAACGATTTGACCTTTGGAAATGTAACCTTTCGATGCACCCTGTCGATCCATGAGATACCCTGTCTCCGATGTTCCCGGTGCCCCGGGTCGACGACCGGCAGCCCCCCTTATTCCGGTCAGCAGCAGCATATGTAAAGCCTGGATGCACTTTGGAAGTACACATGTATCTTCGACAGTAGATTTGTAGAACCCAAGCGCAAAGGCAACGCCATGGATTTACATGACTGTGGTCGAGTATCAGTACGTTGTGACTTCAACCCAATATATATGTCTCCGGGAAATCCGGCCGCTTGACGTCGCCGCACATTACTGCAAAGTCAATCCGAGTGACTTGAGCCAATTAGAGAGAACACACTTAGATTGCAAAGAAATCATGGTTATTTTCTTGAGATCCGGGGCACCTGGGATGAGAATTGAGTGCCCCTCCCAAATGAAGATCCATAACTCCTCCCAAATTCCCTCCGAATTAGTATGGCCAGGGGGATTGCTCATACGGGACAGTTCATAGATGTGGAAATGATGGATTCTCACCAGTGACTGTCATGAACAATGAGTAACGAGCAACTCTCACGCACTCGAGTCTTGTAGTAGAATACATTGGGCGCACGGCTAGGCCAGTTCTCTGAGCTCCCGATCACTCTTGACAGTAGGCATCTCGTAGTAATGGCCGTCGGGCTGATGGTACCCAGGCTGCACTTGGTTTTGGTAGCCTGGATTGGCATAACTTCCAGGCCGCTGCTGCTGAGGAGCATCCGGGGTCATTGGCGAAGTTGGTTGTGTTGTAGCTGCAGAATTCGCATTGGTATTGGTCGCCTGGTAAGCTGGCGGTATCGCCCCAGGGCTTTGGCTCTGGGGAGGAGGGCTTCCCGCTGTGGTTGGGCCATAGACCGGTTGAGCAGTACTGACTGGGCTGGGTTTTGCGATGGAGCTACGGTTGTCCATCACGGGTGCTGTCGCAGCGTAGATAGCCGGGGACGGCGCCGGCTGGGGATGGGGTTGCTGAAAGTACTGTTGCATTGCCGGCTGCGACGGAGGTTGTTGCGAGGAGCTCGCCCCAGGTGGATGAGTTGGAGCGTATGGGTCGCTGCCTGGTACTTGGTGATGCCTCCTCTTGCGGAGCAGGAGCACCAGGCCCAAAGCAAATAGCGCGATGACAGCCACTCCCCCAACAGCTCCCCCAACGATGGCCCCGATGGGAGCAGACGAGCCTCCTGATTTGGCCACTGCGGTCGTGCTGGCTGGGTTGCTGGTCGTTGTAGCGGAGCCAACGTTGGATGCCCTCGGGTTACTCGAACCAGTCGCCACTGCATCGGAACTGCTTGTGAGGCTGCTGTCCTGGGTAGATGATTTTGTTGCGGACAGGCCCGTCATGGATAACGTCGGGCTGTAGACTACGCTGTCTGTTCCTGCTGCCACCGCACATCCCAGCAGAGTGTAGCCTGTGAACACATCGTCTTCATAGAGATGCGTCTTGCAGTAGGGGTACTCGGATGATCCGCTGACAAGCCAGTGTCAGCATTCATGCCGAACCGGAAGGGTTTCAAACGAGATGAAGACGGACACTTACCACCACAAGGTATAGCCATTGTCTGTAGTGAACAGATTCTTGTCGGAAGAGTCAAGGCATGTTGTCCATATGGAACAAGTAGTCGACGTATTAGGGCAACAGCCGATGTTTGATCTCACTGAGTTGTAGACACAAGCGGAGCTCACGTCACAGTACAGAGGAATATCTTTGTTCACGTAAGTATTGCTTGTCAAGAAGCAGGTAGAAAATTGCCTCGCCGGACGTACCTGGATCACCATTGACATACGCGCACGTATTGTCACTGTTCGCTCTCTTATATTCCTGTGATTCTTGTATCTTCGGAGGGCTGGTTGGCATTGGGTTCATGCCCAAGAGTGGCATCAAACCAAAAGTCTCTTGTGCCGGGCTCCATCTTCGAGCATCATCATTGGCAGTCCACTTGAAAACCGCTGCTTCGGCAGTCACAATGGAGCAGCAAATAGCTGCTAGGCCCAGCAGACGCTCCATGATCGTAGCGAGAAAGATAATCAGAAAAGGAAGCAAGTGATGCCAAAGTCGAGTTCGACTTTACTTAAAGGACAGACAGGCGATGGCAGAACAGAGACGAAACAGCCATGGAGATCTTTTCTGGGGCTCAATCCGACGTCAAGTACGCCGGAGAACCATTGAGGCTCTGGGTGCCATCCAAGCTAGGGTTCCTTCAGCTGATAAAATCCACAGATAATGAAGCACAAGGGCAGACGCCGGGTTGGTTTGCAGACATTGGGCTGACAGGCTGAGGCTCAAGTCTCTGCCCGAATAGCGACACCAGCATCGCTCAGCCGCTCGTGGTGCCCCGAAGGACTGTCTCATTTCCTTCCCTAGATTGGCAAAAAAGACGCCAAAAGGCGTGTCTGGATCCCCCGGCGAGAAGAATTGTGGTGGCAGAGCAGCTCAGAAGGGCATGGAAGCCGGCTAGGTCTCGCATGTGCGCAAGCCGAAAAGGAAGACGAAAAAGACGACATGCTTGACATCAGCTCCTTCACGACAGCCTCTGGCCACGATGGCGGCATCTAGCGTGCTGATAGATCGCCTGCTGGGCTGAATTGGGTTGGCGTGGCGTCGAGCTGGAAGAACATCTGGTCGGGGTCCGTATGTCGACCCAGAAAAAGAGAGGCTGTTATGAGCATTCCAGGCAGATTTTGCAGCTCTTGTGGCACGCGACGCGACGGAGAACGGCTCGGGTGCTGACAGATTATTGGGCACAAAAAGGAACAGCGTCGGGAAACGGTCTCGTAAACGGTTAATCCAACAGCCGCACGGCGCTCCGAAACGCTCAAGGAACAGAAGAGTAGAGCAGTAGGTAGGAGAAAAATGCCTAACCGCCCATTTTGACGACAGCTCGAACTCGTACATCTCTCGATCCGGTATCGAATAAGAGAAAGCGACTTGGGGGCCTAGTGCGGTGAACTGTCTCGATGTTCATCTGCCATCAACACCTGACTCTAGACGATCGACAAGGCGGAACATCTCTCAAAATTCCCTGATGTTTTTGGATAGAACGCCTTGATCATCTGCTGGCCCTATTCAAATCAGAAAAATGCAAGCTCACACAGCTTGCGATGGCTTGACCGACAGGCCATGACCGCGTTGATGCTGGCGATGCTTCGGGACCTCCTCGGTTGTCCTCTTGACATCGTGGCCCCGAGGTGTTCCGAAGCACGGCGTACTCATTTGGGATGAGGATCCCCTCTTGCACAACCAGACATCCCCGGCTTGACACTTGTCATAGAGTGCGGCACGCGTATGGCACCGCCATCTCATGATGCGCCAATGTTGCTCAAGGTCCACGATCGGATTAGCTGTACTGCACGCTTTAGCCAGAGTATAGAATACAAAGTGTCATTGATATACGTCGCCCCTGCTCGTGTGTTCAAGATTCTGCAAGATCTGGACCTGGTCAACGATGGCATCTGGTGACTGATGTAACGATTTATCAGCACTCCTGGCGCATATCAGAAAGAAGATGGTGTGGAGATTTTTGTTAGAGAGGGAGAGATGCAAACCCAACCCAGCTTAAGCATAAGAAACGCAGTTCACCTCACTGCAACGCTCAAGACCAATTGCAACCCATAGTGACACCTGCAGAGCGTCACAGATCATCACCCATACCCCGCAGGGTTGTATATTTCTAAGCAACCCCCTCACCGCAAGCTCCAAAACGACTGCAAGCCCAACAATGACCGTGGTCCTCACGTTGAGAGTCTTGCTCGAGTACCTTCGACGGCCATAGTCTTGACGACATGCCATCCGCAGTAGTCACCGGTGCCAACAGCGGCATAGGCTACGAGCTTGCCAAAGTGCTGATTGATGCCGTGAGTCCTGGGGCGTCACTTGACCACTTCGCATCCTGGCCAATGATCTGAAGTTGATGAACGAGGGCAGGGATATGATGTTCATGCCGTGGACGTGAACCATGGGGAGAAACTCAAGAGCTTGGGCTGCACGACATCCCAGCTGGACGTTGCATCCGGGGAGTCCATCAGCAAGTTCAAAGAGCAGTATGGCGATCGGCCCCTCGACCTGCTGCTGAACGTCGCAGGTATGAATGCCAGCCCGATCACCGGAGGCAGAGGAGAGCGACTGGACGCCAGGGTGGTTGCTGACGGGGCCCACGAACAGGAGTGGCAGATCCGGACCACGACTCACTCACCACCCTGACCGAAGACACCCTCTCGCGCACCTTCTCCGTCAACACTTTCGGCCCCCTCTTGCTCACCCAGGCGCTTCTGCCCAACGTCCTCAGGTCCGCCCAGCCGCGCCTGGGGTACGTCAGCAGCCGCGTGGGGAGCATAGCGGACAACGGCTCCGGGGGCAACTACGCCTATCGCTCGTCAAAGACAGCCCTAAACATGATCTGTAAGAACCTGGCGGTGGAGCTCAGGGCCGAGGGAGTCGTGGTCGTGATCTTGCATCCGGGTATAGTGAGGACGGGTCTAATCCCGGGGACGGGCGACGTCCCAGGCGCCGTCGACCCCGATGAGGCAGCTAGCAAACTTTACAAGATCCTTGTGGCCAAGGGGATCGAGGACACGGGCAAGTTCTGGCACAGGGAGGGTGAGGAGCTACCATGGTAGGGTGACGAAGCGCCGCATCAATGTCTCGCAGATGTACGAGTGTTAGTCTCAGAGCCCGGCCCATTTCACTGCCTGACAGCTGGGGCCCTCGGCTTGCTGTTCACGTCGACACGGAATTGCACGCCCCCACTCCATCTCTTGGCCGCTTTGTCGGGGTGAACTTCGGACGGATATCAAACTCTGTTGGACTTTGCTCTCGCGCTACCATCGCTGGGGGCCGGGGATTTGCTCCCCGCCAGCACCGGACAGCCTGGAGGCGCCAGCGCTAGCGTACCTAACAAACGCTGAATTTTATTTCTTCTGCTTGGTTGTGACATGTGCTTTTGCCGGTGCTGTGTACATCTGAGATGAGGCCGGGGGAGTACATGTGTATGCAGGTCCACTCCAGCACTCCATAAGGCTAGGGACCACCCCAGAATCGTGGTGGCAGTCGGCAGGACTGAACTTTGTCAAAGTAATCATGACAAGGCATTGCACAACACATCCACATTTGGCCTGCCAAGTGACCAGAAATACTTGCCTAGAGCAGCTCTCTCCGTGTCCCACCCCCCACCTCTTCCCGATCAACGATGAGTCGCTTTTTATCCTGAGCGGTTGCAAGCCCATCCTATCCTCCGGAACATGCCCGAACTACCGCCGACGTTGCTCTGCCGCGGTCCGGACCTTGCCCCGAGACCCAACGTTAGTCAATGGCTGCGTGTCTCTCCTGCAAAATTCATTCACAAGGAATAGTTGTCAGGCAGTGCCCCTGCCACCAAGAACGGGAGTGGTGTCCGCGAGCAAAAAGACCGTTGCATGTTTGACATCAAGCGCCACGTTACTAGCTCCCGAAACAGACGTCCCGTGTCCCTGGGAGGCAGCAGACGTTGCTCCCAACGGTCACTAGTCCTAGGCGGAGATTATGCAGTGGGCAATCGGTCATGTTCCTAGGATCTTTTTGTCGAGTCCAGACCGGCTAACGTTACGTGCGCCTTGGGCATCTGTCCAAGCCTCGGATGTCGTATTCTCACAGCGATCATGCCTCTTGCCGCTAAGTATTCGTGTCGAGTCCTGGAGGCTGTAGTTCCAAACCTCGCACTAGTTACTAGAGGCCAAGTCGGGAAGTCCGGGGAAGGGCGGGCAGGCATCAACGTAGAGAGGAGAGAGAAAAGGAAATGTCATTTTGTGTCTTGTAAGCTCCATAACTCGTTCAATTGTCATAGTAGACCTCGGCAAGATCGAGCTCGATGTCTAGCCCGAAAGGAATAGACAGGCTGGTGAAGTCATATCCACTTATAGAAACCTCGTATGGCTGCACGACAAGGCGAATTTGTTTCCAGGTCCATCAGGAACCCGGCTTTGGCATATACAGTAGTTTTTCAACGCGAGATGACATAGCCATGAACACTGCCACAGGACTGGTGCTGTGGGTAAAAAGGCACTCCGTAGTAGAGACCACTGGGATCGGAGCTGCCCGGACGAAGTGATGAGCTCCTCCATTGTTGGGAATCTGATTTCCGGAGGCGGCCGCAGACAAAGTCGAGCCTCTGTGCCAGATTTGGCCTTCCACGATCCATGAATTTTTGGAAACCCCTTAAAGATGAGGGCGCAGCTGTCTCTTTGATCTCTACCTGCGTTTCCCTTCTCTCATGCTGCGAGTCTTCAGGCCTCACTTTGACTCATTCAGCCGACCGTGCCAGTAGAAAAAGCGGCCGATAGCACATGCTGGTCCAAAAAGAGGGAACATGAGGCTAGTCGACGATTTATGGAGGAAATTTACATCCGAAAACGCCCTTACCGGTGTGGAGTTTGATATATCACATATCATAACTCATAACGATGAGGGCGCTGATCATTCGATCCATATGCAACCGTTCCTTTTCTTGAATCGACGCGCGATTTCTGATTCCGCGTCTAGGAATCGTAAAGTGCGACAACGATTAGAATCAGCGGTATTGCTGGCGGTGAGCCATGCGAACGGCGGTTGCCCGCTAACAGTAGTCTACCGCACTTTTCTTGGTCTCTGCAGCCCTGTGAACAAAGTAACCTGCCGCTGCATGGGATTGAAGCAGGGGACGCTTCAGGGTCCGACATCAGAAGATACTGAGGCTTGCCTGCTCAAAGCCACGACTGTTGGTGCAACGTCATCGTGGGAATTTAAAGTGAGGCGCCGGAACATAACAATGACTTGGCCCAGCCATGAATTTTGACAGCCCACAAGCGAGAAACCCAATATGGGAGCGTCCCACGGGCCTAAACGGGGTAAATGTAGAGCTACCGCTCCGGCAACGAGGTTCTTTCGGGAACGAAGCAATTCCCTGTTATGAACAACGCTGCAGTTTCCGAGACAAATCAGGCCATCCTGACGACACTCTGAGGCCGGAGGGTGAGACTTCCTGGGATAAGCAAAATTGCAGCTGCACGAGGGTGGCTGATAGCGGACGCAGCCCGCCGGGAATACCCAGAAGGCATGAAGCAGAGCCTCAGAGGATCACCAGTGGCTGGTACCGCCTGGCCCCGGACTGCTGAAGGAACGTTTCGACCAGGCACATATGCCGTAAAACACTCAACAATCAGGGTCTCAGGGACCAGACCGTTGTCCCACATGTGGCCACTCCTTGTGGGTAGGACAAAGACCCCCGGTGAGGCCAAAGAACTCCATGGGGCGATTCTGGGCTAGGTTCGGGATGCGGATATCCTCTGCCTCAAAGTGAGGCACAATGGGCACTGTTCCGTGTGTATTGCTATCCATGTGAGGCACTGGTGTAGTAGCGACCCTTGGTGATTCTGAAGTATGAGCTGAATTGGCTTTTGCGTCTTGCCACCTCTGTGGGGACGTCGACCTGCACGGTCCCGTCAGCGTGAGGCTGTCGAGCATGACAACTTGTGAGGCAGCCCCGAAATGTCCCAGTGGCGTCGACGACGCAAATGTTGGAGATGCTACGCACTTGGTCACGGTGATCTCTGGTACTAGTGTATTATGCGGTGGCTAGATCCATTCGCAGACCTGCGATGGGCCAGCTTTTCTCCAGTGGTAGAGAAGACTCGTTCCCACGGATGGGGGAGGGGAATACAGGTCAACTTCGGAGACGCCATGTACCCGGGCTGGGCCCTCTTCCCTCTCTTCCAAGCATACTCCTGGCCATGCCTGCCATCGGTGGCGCAGCGGTGCCAGTCGGACACACCTTCTGGGGGTAGACACTGCAAGAGTGCGCGGTCTGGCGGTCCGACAAAATCGAGGCAACATGCTTTTTCTATGGAATCTGCAAGTCTAGTCCAATGGACAGCCCCTGTATCCCGGAAGTAATTAATGACGCACGACATTGGGCCCATCGAAGCCATTAGTTGTGTTTTGGCGTTACACATATCCGCCGAACTGGAAACATGCAGTGCCAAGTTTAGGAGTATGAGATCCCCATGTTGGCTGGGGCGTGGGAGGTAACGCGCGAGAAGGCTGTAGATTCCCGGCCGCAAGTACAAATGCTCTATGGGAGCAACCTCTGAGCCCAATCGAATCACAGCCAGAGCCCCCCAGAAACTCGCACCCTAGGTGGGGACTGGCCCTTGCGGTGGCCGTAGAGTGTCGCACAAGGGCTCTTCCTGGTAGGGAACCCACGTTGTAGGGCGGTGGCCCTCGACGAGGACAGTTTCGCCAAGTAGCCACTAGGCTATGTGCAGGATGCATTGCCAATTCGCCTTGCCCATCGGCAACAACATGGTGAAGCAGCCGCCAAATGCTGGTCGATTGTATCTCGACGGAGGAGTGCCAGTGGATAATTGGGGACGGTAGCAGGACAACCACTACAGCGAAGGAGGTACCACAGCACCGGTGAAGGTGGTCAAGACAGCCTAGTCTCGCGTGCCGTTGCAAACGGCACTGCGTAGTCAAGTGAGCAGCCAGTGATCCACCGTTCGCAGGTAGCGTGTTGGGTGCTCCTGGGGTGGAGCATGCGTAGTCGGGACACGCGGCAGAATGGAGCACCGAGACTCGAGAATCGGCGTTCCCATGGTAAGCCATGCTGAGGCATGATTAGAATCCATACAGCCATCCGAGCTAGCGTCGCCTCAAAAGTCGGTTGAGCTGGGTCGGGACGATAGCAACCGACACGCGCAAGCACGACTGGCGTGGAGGCTTGCGGCAATGGCCATGGCCTCAGCCATGGGCGGTAATCATGAGGGGGAGCTTGATCGTTGAACACGGCGTAGATGGACTCTGTGGATAGTGATCAGGGTTGTATCGGGCCGGGCATGGCACGTAGTAGGTCGCCATGAAGAGTTAGCATCGGGGACGGGGAGGAAGGTTGCGCACCGCACCCGTGAGGTAGGATGCTGATCAGCGTAGCCGATGGACGCGCATGATCTGGTTCGTCCTCGTTGACTCGTAGAGGATCTTGCGGTCTGTCCGGTATACCGCATGTGGTTTTGGAGGATACCAGGCTATTCCCGGGGAAGGGAGGCGCAAGGGGGGGAGGGAGGACAAGGCTGAGGCTAGGCATGATGGCATCTCTTCCCAGGCAGTTCCATTGCAGCAAACCCCAAGGTACAACAGGGGGTGTGGAGACAGGCGGACGGTCATGTGAGAGTTAGTCGCATGTGGTGAGCCGTACGCCGTTAGCCAAAGGAGGCGACACGGCGGCACGAGACGGACTGGGCAAGCCGTGGCTGACGGCTGGTGGCTGGCTGAAGGCTGAGGGTTGACGGCGGGATCTGGTGGCCGGGGGTTTGACGAAGTTTAATTGATGATTAGCATCGGTATTATGCCGAGAAGTTGACGTCTCGTCTGTTATGTGGGCCTGTCGTCCTTGTGTGTTCTCGGCCGATTTGGCCGGTGGAGGGTGCCGGAGGAGGCGGCGGAGGACGAGGAGGAGGAGAAAGACACTTGATGGACAGGGCCGGGTCCAGATTGGCCGCGTAGGTACCTGGGCCAGGCATGTAGGAAGAGCACGAAGGGCTGTCTGTGTGTACTTTGGGCTGGCACTACACCTATGTGAGGCCTAGGACGCGAATACGTGGGCCTAGCGCCGAGATCCCCAGAGGACGTTGTGACTTGTGACGGCGAGGGTTCCCATGGGGGAAATGATGGCCGTCGAGTTGCGACGGTGGTCGAGAGTTAATGAGAGAGGGACTGACGGGCTGAGGCATGCTACATTGCACTTGCACCGTGCCAGATTGCATTGGCGACCATGGCTCGAGCATGGAGCATGGAGCATGGGCAGCAGGCCGTACGCTACGGTGTAGCTAGCGATGGGTGAGGTTGCAGTACCGTGGTTCGTCGTCGTCGACGGCCGCCCTTTCGCCTCTTGGCCCCTCCTGGGTCTAGCAGGCATGCCCAGGTTCCTGGCAGACAGGGCGCGCTAGACCTGGGCTAGTCGGGCTAGACGGCATCGACCACAAGCCGGTAGCGCCAGATCCAAGGTGTCACTGTCAGTCGTTTTAGCGACGGATCCCTCCAGATGTCGACCTCGTCCTTGCCCTTGCCCTCTCTCTCTGCGTCTCTGTCCGAGCAAACCCTGCATGCAGACTGCTACTGCTACTGCTACCACGAAGTACACTTGCGAACCAGGACAAGCCCAGCTGCACTGCGCTGCGCTACGAGAGATCGCAGGACATACCACGATAGTACTGCGTAGAGAAGAAGAGAACACGGACGAATAGTGGAGAGAGGCTCTGGCCATATTGTCTCGAGATAAGATGCAGCAACACCGGCGCCTATGCAGAGCAACCCTTCGAGAGGATACCTACCCCCAGAGGACTCCAGAGGACTCCAGAGGACCCCAGAGACCCCCAGAGTTTCGGGCCATTCAAAGCGAAACAGATCCCAGCCTGCAGCACACATCTCGAGATATTCCCCACGCTTCAAGGTTGAAGGATGGACGGGATTTGATCTGCGCAACATGCACGTAGTACCCCGGGAACCTAGGTACCTGTGTATTATAGCACTCCAGGGCATAGTACCAGACCTAGGTCGTAGATGTGCGTGCCCACGAAACTGGTTGGGTGCCCAGGGTAGGCAGGCATGAATGTGTGCATGTTCCCACGGAGTATGTATAAGACAACCTCCACGACCTTTCCCTGGGGAAAGGATGAGGTAGACACACACAGAAAGTATATGTACATTTTATGTAGCACAGAATACTGCTGCTCTCGATGTACACAGTACTCCTACTGCATCAGGTCGGATCCGGGAGCTGCCAACAGCCAGCGTCTCGCCGCACCTGCCAGGCTGCATTCACACAGCAGGTAGAAAACCACCTGAGGTACCTAGGTACCCACCTACCCACATGCACCCAGGCACGGTCTAATACAATCAACTCCAGGTTTCTAGGATTGACAGGCAGAGAGCACCTTGCCAATGTGTTCTATCTCTGGTCTCCGTTATCAGTCGCCGTCACACCCAATATCTCTCACTCACTACTCACCTTGTCCCTCTCTGCCTCTCCATGCAGGAATGTGGGATCCGCAACGGCCACATCTCAACCTCACCAACCCCCTCCCCCACCTCATTCGGCTCACCTTGACAGCTCGACTGCAACCGTCTGATGGCTATGGCCTCGGTCTTCCCATCCCAACAGCACGTCCCATCTGGGATCTCCGCCGGCAGGGCTCGACCCTGCGGTTGAGTCCACAGTCGGCTGCAACATTCAACACCGTACTTGTAATCATCACTCCTGCCAATGCCTGACTCTCCTCGCTGCCAAATTGGCAGATGCTTCGTTGGGTGTCTCGGTGGTTTATGAAGGGGGCGGCCCACGCAGCCCGACCCGACCAGCCCAACCCAACTCAATTCAGACCTAGGTACTGTAGTCATGGAGAATCAAAACCCCATGTCCATGACAGGACATCCCAGGAACCGCCGCGCGTACGAAAGGAGATAGCGAGAGCAGGCCATGGAGCAAAAGAGGCAAAAACAAAGAGACGAAAACTGCTCCCCTCCCTCGCCATCTCTGTCCACATCTCTACCTCTCCGGCCCTTATCCTTGCTCAGCCAGGCCCACATTTGGCCATTGCTTCCTCTCGCCTATCTGGACTCAGCATGTTTCCGAAGACCCTGCCTGCGCCTCTTCAAACGGCGACCCCAGCCATTGGCCTTGTCCGTCTGCAAACAACGATCCCCGGACTTTGTCCTCCCAGCCCGCACCCTGCCCTGCCTCCCTCCTCCCACTGCAGTACCGCTGGGCAGACCGGTAGGTAGCTTGTACTTGCGGATCCAATACTAACTTCCTCCTGGCGCCGCCCTCTGCTGGCCCACGAACCTTCAACCCGCCCGTCCACCGACTATCGTTCCTCTCTCTGGCGCGCGCGCAGCATACTTAGCTGCCCCCCCCATGGGCATCTGCCCGCCCAGGCGCCCGTCCGTCCATTCGTTGCCCCCTCTGCGGGCCAGCACCGGCGAGACAAGACGGCTGTCCTCTTGTGGCGGCCCCCCTCCCGGGTACCTCCTTATTCTCAGCCCCTTGGCCAGAATGGTGACATGAAGGGGATTTCTCTGCCTGCAACCTTGTACTCTGCATGCCTGCAACCTTAATAGGCCTCATTTTCACTTTCGCATACACATCACCTCGCCGAGGGTTCAGCACGAGACTACCTGCATAGATATAGTACACTGACGAAACAACCCCAACCCATCTGCACAATTTATAAAACAAGCACACCATCTTGCCTTGCTTCTCTCGGCCCTCCTCTCCCATCACACTCGCGCAACCAATACTTTCACATGACGCCCGCAGCCCCGACTTATAGCAGCAGCAGCAGTAGCAGCAGCAGCACAACCTCCGTCGTTTCTGATATCAGCCTTGCAGTGCGCACTGGTCTCGCCCTTCCTGACGGCGCATCCAACACAGCCCAATCCCAAATCACCACCACACCTTGACCGCGCCCGAGGAGTGGACACGGGAGGAACAGGCCAGAACAGAGCAGGGTCTGTTTCTGTGTTTTCAGACACGTCAAAACTGGCATGTTCTGTCCCGCCAAGCTCCCTGCTATCGGCTCAGGTTGCATCCAGCGACAACGACTACCGAGCTGTCAGGACGGGACTACGGCACCAGTCCCTGGCGTACCGGATCTGCTGAAGCATAGGTAGTAACCGTCCCCAGCATCTCAAAACCGCCGGACTGCCTGCCTGGAAATGGGACCTTTGGGGCTCGAAAGCTGACAGGAACGGCAGACGCTATAGTCCCAAGTACAACCGGGCGCTCGCACACCAGCGGCTGTTGCGGCGGACCGCGAATTGTGTCAACTAGTAGAGCAATTCTGTTTTCCCTTGTCCAGAGAGATGGCCTTTTCAGGTCGGATGGATGGGTCATCCTTCCAGCAGCCCCAGGTAATCAGTTCCATCCTTCCGCTTCAGACCCTCACCCCCACAACACCCTCAACTATCATCATGTCGCGCTCTGAGGTATTCTTTGCGGTGGCCTGACTTATGCAATCACCAGCCCTTCGTCAACACCCAGTTCGACATATTCGAGTGGCATGGGGCGTTCCAGTCATGCGTGCGATACTTCTTGGACCACGCGCAACACTCTGGACCCGTCCAAGCCGTCTCGGCCTTCTTGAACATCCAATTGCCTTACCAAAAACAACCGTACCCCGTGTACTCTTCTCATGGTGCAGGATCGCCTTCGGCGCATCAGTACTCGCACCAGTCGTCCGGACTTCCGGGCATGTCTAGATCAGGACCTTCATCTGTCACCGCTGCTGGGAAGATGCCCATGAACATGGGACCGGGTCAGTCGCAGCAGCAAGCATATGCGACCCTGACTCCCTATATAAGACGGCTGGTGGCCACGGGCTTCGACATTCCAGGCATCCTGCACGGCTTCTTCGGGGACGACTGGGTGGCTGGGGTCGGACCTTTGCACGAAGCAGAGCGCCGGAACTACCTGTTTGCGGCAAAGAGCGACAACTGGCTTAGGGTCAAGGCCAACTACGACATGGACGGTGAACAGATGGTCCCCTTCCTCAAGCCATTACAGAACGTCAGCGAGAAGGAAATCGTCAGTGCCGAGACGAGTTGGAGTGAGTGGCTGGCCATGCAAGATTGGATGCTGGGGCCCCGGGCCCCGGTTGAAGTTGAGGAGGGGGAAGCCCGGGGCCAGGAGCCGGGTTTCAGGGTGAAGCGAGAGAGGCGATAGACATCCCAAATAAGTACGAGAAGGAACGAGCTACCCCGGTCGCACGGTCCAAATAATTGCAGAGGAGGCTCTCGGCCCAGCAGCACTCACTGAAGCTACCAATTGCGCCTCGACGATACTGAGCGACGAGCAGAGTCACAAAATATCCTGCGGCAGCTGTTATTGTTGTTGTTGTAATAGGACACCTGGACCACGGGAAGAATCGTGGTTGGGCTTTTGTTTTCATGACTGGCACAGGGACCACGACATCACGATCACTGCATGGGGAGGTGGTATGGCTGGGTTCGTTGACAGCCGCTGTGGGATCAAACAGCACCACGCGGCTCGTCCTAGACGACGGACCTGAAAATGCATTCGCTTGGAAGGCTCACAAAGAACGATAGACCCCACAATACACCTGTCAAAATGGCGCCTACCAAGTCTGCCCGAACGCAAGATCCGTGCTGCGACAGCTGATGCGAGGCCCCCGAGTCCCAGTAGTTGGGACAAATGCACTGTGATGATTGTGCCGCAGGTACCGCAGCGAGTTCCCCCGCGTGGTTGCTGGCCCCAGGCTGGGGAACCCCGGAGCTGCAGTCTGAAGTCTCGCTGGAGGGGGAAACTGCGTCGCTGGATGATTCTTTGCCCGAAAGGCGTCGGGTGGAGGCCGTTGGGTGGTGGACGTCAAAGCCCTACCTTGATAACGACTGGCCTAGAACTCTTTTTTTTGTGGCGGGCTGTCGCAGGATCTGCGCTGCAGTGACAGGGTGAGCTCCAAGAAGGGGAATTTTTGGTTTAGACATTCCCGCGGGCAGTCGGTGTGCATGTGCACCAGCTGGAGTTAAAGTTTGGAAACACAACACCAAGGGTTCGGGGACTCGAATGCAGGTGCAGTAGCAGAATTACAAGGCGAGACGTGCAGCATGCAGTCAAACGATAGACAATATGGATGCTGTACCTCGACAAACTATCTTGGATTGATCGTCCCACAGCCAACCTTGGAACAGCAATCATCCGCCGATGGGTTAGGTACTCATTCAGTCCCGGGACCCTCGCCAGATGCGCCTTGGGTGTCCTGGCTGTTGTTCATTTTGTCACTGCTACGATGGCATGGCGTGGTGAGAAAGGAGGGAGTAGGTAGAGGTATCGAGGTATAGAAAGCTTGTGGGTCGCGTGTCAGCGTACACGTATTTAGGCAGGTAATATGTACCTACTGAAGATCAAGCCGCCCGTTGTTTGAGAAGCGTGGCATGGGACAGACAAGCTGTACCGCAGATCATCTGGCCGCCACCTGGAAATGAGGCTCACCTTGCATCTCGTGCCGCGTGCCTCGTGCCGGCGCCCGTGCCGACGCAGCCCATGGGGAAGCTCACCGAAGACATTGATCTCAGACGAGGTTGTGCGCGATGATGGTGATGATGATGATGCGCATGATGACAAGCATAATTATCATTATTATTATGATGACGAGCAGGAGGAGGAAGAATAACAAGAAGAAGGCCGACGCAGGCGTGCAAGTGAAACAAGCTGCATCAAGGTATGATGCAGTCGTAGTTGCATTGATGAATGATCTGCTCTTGGGAGCAATCGCTACCTCACTGGCCACGACGGTAACCCTCTGCCCGCGGAGGCGGAGGCGGAGGACTGCGGGTGACCCCTCCTCGCTTCCTCTCGAGGGTTCCCAGCTGCAGCCAGTTTAGACTTCTTGAATGGGCGGGCTGGGATTTGCCTGGCAGCAGCACTAGAATCATTCGGATCGTGCCGAAGAGGACGTTTGCTCGGTACTCAATGCGCGGAGTACCCAGGTACCACCTGGCACCTGAGGTCCTAGGTAGACAGATCTATATGTACCCAGGTATGCTATATGTCACCCAGGTACGTACTGTAGGTAGGTAGTCCACGGTGCCTGCAGCACCCAGGCTCAAGAGACTGCGGCAGGCACGACGAACGACCTCATCGAGCAGAAAGCTCCCAGCTTCAAGCCTCCTGCCGTCACACGAGGAAGCATCCTCAACACGCGGGGACCCGCGTGCGACACATACGACCATTGACATTCACTTTATCCTGCTGGTGCTGGATGATACCCTCGCATTGGCGATGCATAGTCTGCACGCTGCGCACTCCAACTGATTCGCGCCGCGCCGCGCCTCGCCCTCGACCTCGATCCTGTGTCTTCCCGTCCTCCCAGTTCCGTTCGTTCGCCCCCTGCCTGCTCCTGTAATGAAGTCTCGCCTCGTAATTCACGCCATCAGAGCCCGCGGAATCAGACATCTTGCTCTCTCGGGCTCAGCATAACCAGAAAGGCAGACAGCCACCCAGCATGGGCGACTCCGGCGACACCAACGCCGCCTCCCGCCACGACCAGGCCGCCGCCTCGCCCAGGGAATGGGAGCGCTTCCTGCAGCGCTGTCTGGTCCAGCGCCTAGACTTTGACAAGTTCGCCGAGTACGCGCCCTTGCTGCATGCTCGCCACCCCCTGGGCCACGGCCCCGTCGCCGACCTCGTCCTCCGCCCGACCTCGTGGAACAAGTACACCCTCGATCCACGCGTGCCCCACTACGTGCAGACGCTGCTGGACCTCGGCCTGGTCGACACACCAGCAATACTCGCCGCCCTGTACCGGTACTCGACATGCCACGTCCTGCTGGCCACCGATCCACACCGGAAACAGGGCGACGGTGAGGCGGACGGTGTTGTTGGCGGTGGCGACAAGCCCGCCGGGGCGGCAGGGAAGAACCAGGTCACCCGCTGGCAGAGCAGCTTCTCGTCCGAGGAGGTCATCTTCTACCGCCTCACCAAGGCGGTGGCGCAGGGGCTGGCCATCAGGAACAGCCGTGATGCCTTGGACGTCAGTTCCATCATGGCCCGCTGGATGACCCTGTTCACGGCAGCAAGCGCAGCCTTTCAGGCTCACGATGACGACGTCATCATGGGTGGTGCTGGAAACAAAGCTTCTCAGCAGAAGCGAGACGACATGGACAACTCGAGGGCAGCGTTTGTGATGCTCTTGTTGGGCGTTTGTGAGAACCCAGTTGTGCTGCAGGCCTTGGGCAAGCCATTTGCGAAAGGTAAGTCGTGCGTGCGGCCACGGGCCGATGTATCGTTGTCTTTTCTGCTTGTGTAGTCATTCGTAAGAGATCGTTCCCTGAAGGTCAAGCATGGCTGATGTTGGCTCGCCAGGTGCGCGGAAGGCCCTCTCGCAAAGCCTTGCCAGCTTCATCCCGTCAATAATGCAGAATGCCTCCCAGATTGCAGCACGCCTGGAGCTATTTCGCACCGAGACGCTGGCTGGATTTGAACCAATTGATAAGAAAAAGGAAGCTGCCAACGCTGAGATGGACGAGCTGCTCGACGAGACTTTGGGCTTGCAGAATCTTTCAATTCCAGACCTGCACGTCGATAGGTCTCGCGCAGGGCTATATATATATCTCAATGCCGCGGTAGGTCACACCCATGATGCCAGAAAAAGAAAGATAAGAAGAAGAAAGAAGAGAATAAGAAAAAAAAACCGTGACTCAGGCTGCAGAGACGGCTGACTGACAAGTACCTCGCAGCTCGTAGGAAGGCCTCTGATCGACGACGCGTCATTCTACAACTATTTACACAACAGATATCAGGTTAGAATTCACAGACCTTGACCGGTGATTGTGTCCTGCAGCCGACTGACTGGACTGCAGGGAGACATTCAATTGACTGCGATCGATCTCATCCTTGCGTCTTTCGACGTGCTCGCCAACGCCATCTTCAAGAACGAGGGTCAGAAGACTGCGAATCTCATAAGATCATATTTGATCAACAAAGTGCCGCTCATTCTGGCTTCCTTCGCGACACAGGAGCCAATGTACCCGTTCAACTCAGAGTTGTGTATCACCAACGCGCTCAGTCGAGTAGACACCAACACATTCCCAACACTGACATCCCTCTTCGAAAACAACCTTAACAGCAATCCCTTCACAGAATCTGTCCGCTCGGACTTCGTCACGGCGTGTTGTCTGCATGGTCTTGTACCGGAGACGAGCATCGACAAGCTCATTGGCGACTACACGTACCAAACCCTGCCGGCGGGCGGTCGCTACAACAAGGACAAGCTCGTGCAGGAGTGTCTCGCGGACCCACTTCAGGAGCGCATACAGAAGCTTGTCACCGAGCTTGAACACATGGACGGCAACGTCGGCGCCTGCTGCCAGGCCTTGACCGAGGTGAGTTTCCGCGTCCATCCCCACTGAATACCTTCTAGACCTGTGATCCCGTAAGTCATTCCATGCTGACATGAACCGGTGCTCCACAAGATGCTTGGGAAACTTTGTGCAAATAAGGAGACAATGTCTCTGAAGACGCTGTGCTCCAAATTGGTGGGGAAGCCACTGAATATAGATGTACTATTGCTATTCGACAAGCCCACGACAATCTTGAGTCCTCTGTGCGAGCTATTGGATAACTGGGGTTACGAGGATGACCAAGGCGAGTATCAACCAGTCTATGAGGAGTTTGGCTCTGTATTGTTGCTCCTGCTGGCATTCGTCTACCGCTACAATCTGTCTGCGTCCGACTTGGGGATCCGGTCGACGGACTCATTCGTTGCTAAGCTTCTCGCCAATGGGCAGCTCAGCCGTCCGCTAGACGAGCTGAATGACCAGGAGAAGAACCAGCTCAACGGCTGGATCCATGGCCTCTTCGACACGGACGGCGGGGGCCTAGCCGACGATTTGCTCTCGTCCTGTCCACCACAAGACCTCTACCTCTTGATTCCAACCCTATTCCACCACATTGTCCTAGCTTTCAGTACCGGGCATCTAACAGAGGAGACCCTCAAAACGGGTATCGAATGTGAGTTCTCCCGTGTGCGTGTGATCCGCAGCTTTTCTAACCGCCTACAGATCTCGTGGAGCCTTTCTTGGGGCCGTCCCTCGTGACGGGCATCATGTACCTTGCCAATTGCCTATGGACCGACCGGCCGGAAGAAAACAGGGCCACCGTGAAGATTCTGCAGCTGATCATAAGACCAAGTCAGAAAATGTCGCCGGAGTCGTCCGACATGCTCAACACGGTGAAGAACATTGTTGCCAAACCCCTGGAGAGTGGGCTGCGGACGTATCAGAGGCAGAATCCCAGAAGCCAAGACGTCGAGCCTCTGTTGCAGGTTCTCAAAGGCAACGTCGAGCTCTCCAGACGAACGGGTGCCGCGGGTGACAAGGAGCTGGAGCAGTGGACCAGTAGCGGCAGCGGCGGCCTCACGTCGAGCATCAGGAACACGTTCCAGAACCTCACGATGTGGTCACTAAACCCGGGTGTCATGCCGACGGCATACGCACACCGGCAGATCCTGGTGGGACTCAAGCTGATGGGCGCCAGGAGGCTGCTTCAGGCCATCCTCGAGGAGCTCAAGCAGCTGACCGAGACGGGTAACGGGAGCATAGCCTATGATGTCGCCATCGCGCTGGTGTGCGCTCCGGATGTATCCAGCATAGCCAATGACGCTCTGGCACCCACGCCGCAGCAGCGTCGCCTGTCGCTGCGCGAGGCGCTGAAGTGGGAGGCTGAAGAGTGGAAGAAGATCCAGAAGAAAGACCCGGCCATGGCGGAGACGGTCGTCCGGCTGTACCAAAAGGTGGAGGCGCAGATGACGCCAGCGGCGACCATGGCGGCGCTCCCGCACGACGCTGAGGCCGCCGCCATGGCCAACGCGCTTGTCGACGACGCTGCTGCCGTCAATGCGGCGGCGAGCCAACTCGGAATGGATGACCCGATGGCGCTCGATGCCGGGGCGGCCGGCTTGTCGTTGGACCTTGGAGGCGGCGGCGGAGACTTGAATCTGGGCGGCTCAGGTGCAGACTCAGCGGGCGGGCTAGACCTGACTGGAGGCGATGACATGTTCAGTGCGCTAGGGCCGCTGGATGGCTGGGACAGCATGGATCTCACTTGAGAAGAGAGGCCAGCCTTGGGCATTTTCTCTTTCCTTTTTGGACACTGGGAGTTGGTATTTGCCCTGGCGTGTACTGTTGAATCGGGGATACGGGCAGGCTATACCCCTTCAGCTTCTGGATCTGGACCTGGACCTGGACCTGGACCTGGAGCTGGCATTTGGCTCATTTTTCATTCTTGAAATGGAAACCATTACTTGGGTGTATCGGGCTGACTACTACAGGCTAAAACAATTGGATATCAAAAAGCTATTATTCTCATAGGGGCATCCCAGCGTTTGCCTGGTGGCTCAAACATCATCGTCCCAGCTCCCAAGCGTGAACTGTGAGTTACACATGTTGGTCAGCTCCCAGTCCTCGGCGCCCAGCTCGCCCCTCATGTCCTCGTCGCCCTTGGCGCCGCACAGGCCGGCGACCCACAGGGACGACAGGAAGTGGTCGTCGGTGGCGTGGGCCTCGCGGTACATGGGGTGCTTCATCAGGGCCGTCATCTTCCTCCTCAGGCGCGGGCCGCCGACGCCGCGGGAGCCCTTGCCGACGGCGCCCTTGCCATTCCGCAGCAGGGTGCCGTAGGCGGCGTCGTCGACGGTGGTCTCTGCGCTGTTGCCGGCGACGAAGGCGTCGATGACCTCCTGGCGGAAGTCCATGGCCCAGGCGGCGGGCGGGGTGGGCTGGGCAAAGTTGTCGCGGTAGCGCAGCATGGGGCCCCAGACGTTGCGGTAGAGGTTGTGGACGGCGCCGCCGGAGCCGATGAAGAGGGTCTTGTGGGCGTCCCAGTCGCGCAGGGGCCTTAGGGCGGCGCCGACGGACATGTGGAAGTGCGGGTCGTACCTGTGCTGGGCCGAGACGATGGTGGTGGGCGGGCAGCCGCGGGGGAACATGCGGATCAGCACCAGGTACGTGTCGTGGATCCAGTCGAACTCCGGGTCGGGCCGCGAGGGGATGCCGGCGGCGGCGAGGTGCTGCTGGATGACGGGCACCATGGCCAGGTCCGGGTTCAGCTTGTAGTTCTCGTACTTTGACGGGTGGACGTATGCGACGGGCGATTTGCCCGGGTTCGGGTGGGCCGAGATGTAGATGCCCTCGTATGTTGTTGCCCAGTGTGCGCCCTGTAGGTGTGCGAAAATCATGCGAGGTCAGATGATGAAAGGTACCGCGGAGAAGTGGTATGACATTTTTTTCAACTCACCATCATGACCACATGTTCGAGTCCATTTGCCAGGGCCAGGTCGCCCATCTTCTCCCAGTACTTGGCCGATGAGTGCTCTTCTCCCAGCATCATGGTCGACCCGTGGGAAAAGAAGTGCACGGGGGCCATCTTGCCCTTTTTCGTCTTTCCGACTGCCATTTTGGGCTGTGAACGGAAAGACTTGCAGCTATCACAGGATTGCCGTTAAGAAGGCCCGGTAGTGTGCTGGCGATGGGGGTTGAATTGCGACAGTTGGGATATGTTCACCACGGAAGAGGATGTGGCTCAGTCGAGAGGCCTGAATACAAAATGATGGTTATTAAAATCGTCACTGGAATCACTTGTCAATAATTACGGCTAGCCGCTTGGATGTTGCAAGTACTAGATGAGGTGGTTTTGGTGGTTTGAGACTCGACGTCTCGAAGGCGAGGTGGGGCCGTACGAGAGCCAAGAGAGGACGGAACACGAATAATTGATTCGCAAACTCACGTATCCAGCCGGGGACTTTTGGGGGACCGTCTGCCCGGGCGAGACACTTGTATTGTGACTGCGTGACTGCGTGACTGCGATCTACGAGAGACATGAGTGGAGAATGTCCGGACTATGTGACGAGGATGTTCTCCCCCCCCTTCCCCCACCGTTCCGATCCCCGACCCGCACCTCGTCTCCCCCACCATGTGAACTTGCCCCAGTTCCCCCAGGTCCGCCCCTCCCTTTCGCACGGGTTGCATGCAGAGCATCCCGACTCCCGTGGTGGTACCTTGTGGGGCCTTTCTCCGATCTGGCTGGACCCTTGCAGACCGTAGAGCAGCCCGCAGAGGAACAGACCAGGGCTGAAGCTCGAGGAATTTTGGGATGAATTCAATCCGCTTCAGGTGGTTTGTTTAACTTCAATGGCGGTCCGGACACAGAACAAGCCCCGAAATCTCACACGGTACAGCGAGCACATCTGGTGATGATCGCTGACTGCATCCATCTGCGAAACAAGTCGGTCTCAAGGGGACCAGGGCATCCAAGACGCCTTCTTGCATCGTAGGTCTATTACGTTGATGTGCATCTATCCTACCGCTCACCCACCGTACAAAGGAAATTATCATGTACATGTGTGTAGATAAATGGCTCAAATCAGATTCAATCAATCATCGTGCCCTTGTCGTCAGCGTCTGAATTTCAGTGCGAATTCCACACCCTTCCTCCCCAGGAAGTAGGTCGAGTAGCCCACCACCGGCAGGATGATGGACAGGTACAGTGCCGCCCCCGTCAAGATGCCCTGTTCAAAGAACCCCACCGCCTTGTTGTCCGACTGCTTCACCGGCGCCAGCGGCTTGGTCGCCGTCTCGCGCAGCACCGACGCCGTCACTCCGCCCTTGTTGGGCCCGCCCGACAGGAGCTCGTCGGCCTTCTGGATCGCCGCCGCCGGTTTTCGCACGAACTGGGGCCGGGCCACAGAGAACATGTCCCGGCTGTACCGGTGCTCGAAGTCAGGAGTGTGTGCCGTGGGCGCCGCCGGCCCCACGAGGAGGTGCGTCGGGATCTGGTTGATGAGCGAGATGTGGCAGGGCAGGAACTGCGCCAGGTACTTGGCCGATCCTGGCTCGGCAAAGAAGTAGCCTGCCAGCAACGGATTCTCAAAGTCGCGGTTGTAGATGGCGTCTGTGAGACTCGAGCATGTGGCGATTGGCAGATACCGACCTGTTATCTTGAGGTCCATGATGGGTGATGACCTGTTGGAGGAGGGGAAGGAGACATTAGTACGGGCATGTCATCATCCTCTGACCGACCGGCCGGGGCACACCTACTTGTCTATGATATCGACCAGCTTGAAGTCGTTTGACCCAAAGCTCGAAACCTGCTTCCTGTCCTCGGCCTCCTTGATCGCCTTCTGGACATCTCCGGTGCGATCCCCTCCCGCGCGCTTGACGCTGCTGTCCTTGGCGAACGAAGACGTCGCGTACCGGGAGCATGCCTCGAAGAAGTCCTTCTTGACATACTCGTTGACCAAGACCAAGTCCGGCGCATACGGTGAAGTGCCGCCGAAATTGAACCTCGCCGCTGTGATGGCTCTCGCGGCATCGTCGATATTTGCGCTCCGGTCGACAATGGCCACGCACCGGGTTTGCGACGAGGACAGGAGCTGGCTGGTCAGTGTGCTCGAGGGC
Source organism: Diaporthe sp. HANT25 (assembly GCA_013435955.1). Taxonomy (NCBI): domain Eukaryota; kingdom Fungi; phylum Ascomycota; class Sordariomycetes; order Diaporthales; family Diaporthaceae; genus Diaporthe; species Diaporthe sp. HANT25. The sequence continues at coordinate 4,060,090 of JACBFG010000011.1, read as the reverse complement.
CCGTTGCTTGTCTGGTCGACCAGGATTGCATCGTCTAGAATGGACTGGTCCGTCGTGGTCTTGCTGGCGTAGAACGTGTTCACGTCCAACGCATTGGTGAGGGCTTGGCGGAGCACCGAGTCTACTTGCGACAGCGTCTCCGAGAGCTGTGAGGCAGAGGATGACTATTGCTTAGCAAACATGACTTGTTTTCTTCTGAATTTTTCACATAAGACATCAGAAACTTACCTCGAGTATTATGCAGTTCCCTGCCGCAATAGCAGCAGCCAATGGAGTGACAATCGAGTAGAAGCGTGTGTGAGACGTTGGTCTTATGACCACCAACCCGGCCCCGACTCTCCTCTTCAGGTTGTCCTCGCCGCGCACGACGCTGTATTCCTCCTTGAGGTCCTCTTCAAAGTCCAAGCTCTCGTAGAAGTGCCTCACGGCCTCCATGCCAAGGTAGTACTCGGCGTCCACCTCGGAGCTGGATGATTTGGAGTCGGCCAGAAGGGCTGCGATTATCTGGCTGGCTCCTTCGCGCAACATCCTGTGGAGACGCTGGAGTTGGTCCTGGCGGTACCGACCATTTTCTGTCCGCCCATCTATAATGGAAGCCTGTAGGCGATCAATGGCTGCTGTGTCTGAGGCCATGGCGGCAGTTAGTGATGTTTGGTATCCAAGATAGTATCTGTATAGGTCTGTCTTGGGGAACGGCACTAAAACGATTTGGCGAAGTGCAGTTGTTCGTCAAGCTTTCACCCAAGTGCAATGAAGTAACCGGGTCAGATCACGAATGTTCTGACAGAGTCAGGCTTGTCTCTTTCAGTCGGGGCGTCGACATTGTAAAACTCCCGTCGCGCGAGCTGGCGGTTCTAATTTCATCCACCGCAGCTGAGCCAACGTCTTGCCCGGCCGGCCCCAATCCCAGCTCTGCTGTCGCATCCGCAACCTCGTGCGACTGGTGGGACGGGTCGGGATGCCTGCCTCACAAGCAGCCACAGTCCGAGGAGCGGTGGCGCGGGGGCGGAATGTGGGGGGGATCTGAGGGAGGTGTGTCGGTCACGCATTTGGGGGAGATCATTTTACCCCTTGTTTCTGCTTTTACTGGCCCAACCTTGGACGGCAGACGGGCATGTCGGCACGGCCGAGTTTCGAGCTCATACAGCCCGAACACATTTTCCGCCTCGGTCGACTTATCTCATTGTGGACGAGGACATCATCTACCACCATTACCTCACTACTCGTCCAGCCCATCGTGAAGCAAGCAAAGCAGCCAACATGTCCGTCACAACCGTGGACAACCCTATAACCACGGCCGTTTCGCGCCAGGTCCTGCAGGACTACGACATCCACCTCACCGGCGACGAGACTGTGGCACCGCCAAATACAGACAGCCAACCACGATCAACGCCAGAGAACCCGCCGGATTGGGACACATCGTACCGCGGTGTGCCTCCCTACAGACCCATCAACAGAGATCTGGACCTGACCCAGCGACCGTTGGGTGGGAACCCCGTGGGAGACGTCTTTGTGACTACCATGTTCACTGGCGTCTTCATCAACGCTGTAAGTCTTAAACTTCAGGCTTATCTGGACTCGTCACTGACTAAATGCCGCAATAGAACGTAAGATGGCTTTGGACAAAGACTGGCGGCAGGATAAATGACAAGATCTTTCACTATAAAGTCGGCGGTGAGATTTGAGGTTGATATGACGAAGCCTCTGAGATTGTGGTATATGAACAGGGACAGAATTCGACCATTGCAGTAATACTTGAGCCTCATCAAGATGTCTCTCTATGTTGTGCATTAGACTAGGAAATCAGGTTTCTTTTATTGCTTCGATTTATGAACAGTATCGAGCAGATGAAGAGAAAGTGGTGGAATCTACACGCAGTCTTTCCAAGCACCTCACCAGTGTCTGGTCCCCGAGTTACTGTGGTAATCATGTGCAGTACTCGACCTTGGTTACAATGTCATCCATAAACAATATTCCAATCGCCTGGCCAAAATTTGTTAATTTCACCCCGAATACGAAGCTCATGGGGGTAGTGCTACACCCTCGTATTCCAGATTCTATTAAAGTACGCGGAAAAGCACATGCAACCCAGGGGCTGCGAAGCATCTTCCCCGCCCCCACCTATCCGGCCACCCACGCAAGCTGCCGGTCCTCTGAACTGCATACAACCCGGAGCTCGCCATGGAGCTCCTCGAGGGCGAGGATGAGCACGTCAGTCATAGGGGAAATTATTGTTCTTCCGCTCCCCAGTTTGCATTTATCTTAATCGTAGAGTTTCGGCTGCAGAAGACCTCGTTCGATTCATCGCCCTTGTCATACCACAACCAATTGACTCTCCACGCCCATCATCTAAGCAAACATGGCCGCGCCGGAAGTGAAGACACCTCCCATCCGGGATATCTCCTCGGTCCACGAGGACCCAGAAAACAATGTCCTCTTCCAGAAGAACGTCTCGATTCCGCTCAAGGCCTCCAGCCTGCCCATCCGCGCCAACGTCTACCTCCCCCTCTCGCATAAGAGCAACCCGGGCGAGAAATACCCCGTCCTCGTCACATACGGCCCCTACGGCAAGGACATCCCCTACGAGACCTTCTTCAAGGGCTCCTTCAGCCAGGTCAACTCGGAGCACCGCTCCAAGTACTCGGCTTGGGAGACGCCAGACCCCGTCTACTGGACGCGCCATGGCTACGCCATCGTCCGTGCCGACGAGCGCGGCCTGGGCCAGTCGCCGGGCCTGCTCGACACCATGAGCCGCGGCACGAGCGAGTGCTTCTTTGACGTCGTCGAGTGGGCCGCCGAGCAGCCCTGGTCGAGCGGCAAGGTCGGCCTGCTGGGCATCTCGTACTACGCCGGCTCACAGTGGCGCGTTGCCGCCCGCCGCCCCAAGGGCCTGGCCGCCATAATTCCCTGGGAGGGCATGTCCGACTACTACCGCGACCGCTGCCGCCACGGCGGCATCCTGAGCAACCGCTTCATCGGCTTCTGGTGGAACAGGCAGGTCCTGGTCAACCAGTACGGGCTGGCAGGCCGCTCCAAACTGACCTTCCCGCCAGACGGCCCCGGCGCGAGGGGCCAGGAGGACACCATCGAGGGAGACTTGCCCGAGGACGTCCTGGTTGCCAACAGGCAGGACCAGACCAAGGACAACGAGGCCAACTCGTTCCGCGACGACGACTATTACGCGAGCAAGGAGTACAAACTCGAGGACATCGAGGTGCCGCTGCTGAGTGTTGCAAACTGGGGCGGGATCCTGCTGCACTTGCGCGGCAACGTGCAAGGATACCTGCATGCTGGGTCAAAGTTCAAGTATCTCCGCTTCATCACCGGGCGCCACGACCTCCCATTCTACTACAAAGAGGAGGTCGAGCTGCAGAAGAGCTTCCTGGACGCCTTCCTGAAGGGCGATGACCGCGTGGGCTGGAGTGTGCCGGGAAAGGTCGCTCCTGTCACAGTGACCCTGCGCAAGGGCAACGTTGGCTTCAACGACGCCGAGAAGGAGAAGGCGTACCCCAAGAGGGAAGAGACCGCTTGGCCGCTGCCCAGCACGCAGTACACCAACTACTACCTCACCCCTGACCAGGGCCTGACGACGAGCAAGCCCGCCTCGGAGAAGAAGCAGCTGTCGTACAAGGCCCTCGGAACGTTGGACAACCCTGAGCTCATCCAGTTCACCACTCCACCCTTCGAGCAGGAGACCGAGATCACTGGCCACCCCGTGGCTCACTTGAACGTTTCAGTGACACCCGAGAACGCTGGAAACGAGACGGACATCGACATCTTCGTGACAATCCGACACATCGAGGCATCGGGGCAAGAGGTCTTTTACACAGGCACAGCTGGCGACGGAGTTCCACTCGTCAAGGGTTGGCTCCGAGTCAGCCTTCGCAAGGTCCATGACGAAAACCCCAAGCACAAGGCCTGGCTGCCTCACCGAGAGTATCTCTCGACCGACGTGCAGCCTGTCAAGGCTGGCGAGGTGTACCCTGTCGACATCGAGATCTGGCCCACCAACGTGGTTGTGGGCAAGGGAGGGAAGCTTGTCTTCGAGGTTTCCAGTGGTGACACCCAGGGAGCAGCGGTCTTCCAGCACAACTCCCAGGTGGATCGGTAAGTCCTTGCAACGCCTTTCCTTACCTCCGTGCAAATCCCTTGCATAAAGCTAACCCTTCGCAGCCCTGCTTCGAAATTCGCTGGACAGAACCACATCCACTTCGGGGACGGCGTTGAGAATTATGTGACTCTTCCAGTGATCCCCTCCAAATAGACCAGAAGCCTAGAAATTAAAATTGACTCTGCACTTGCCCGAGGTAACCTCCAACTGTGTCACCTTGTTTCCAGAGGCAATTAGTCCAAATCGGAAATTGTGTAAACTTTGTCTCCCATGATTGCTGTGTGGGACAGCTCTGAGCAACGTAGCAATGGCTACTGACTGCTGAGAACCACCGCGTTGTACTTCGGAACGGCTATGCGGAGCGGTTGGCCTGGACTCGCGTTGCCTGCAAACGTGTTCCGGTGGGGGTGGGGTACCCCATACATTCGCTCGAGGCCTACCTCCGAGGCATGTAAGCATAGACAGGGCTGCGATGAGTTAGCCGCAAGACAATGGCTACCAAAAGGATTAATTATCCACGATTCACCGTGATGCTCAGTCCATTCTTCATTCAAGACCGTAGACACTGCACTGGTGACGCACACACAATTCATGATGAGCTTCTCAAACCACTTTTCGATCAAAAATATCCCGTACGGTATTGCATCCAGCAACAGCCACCCAGAGAAAGCAGTCGTCACACGGGTTCATGATCATGTTTTCTTTTTAAGCGATCTGCCCATCCAGACGTCGGAAGAGATCAGACAGGCGTTTGCGCAGGTGAGAAGTGGCATCTGAAGCTGCAGATCGCAGTCGCTCAGAGCAGAGGTGCTGACCAGACTTAACAGACCACCTTGAATGCTTTGGCAAGCATCCCAAAGGACAGACTGCGAGAGCTGCGGTCAAGCCTCCAGAAGCTGCTCGCTGACGAGCAGGCCGTAGCGAAGTATGGCGTGCCAGTGGAGGAGGTTCAATTGCACTTGCCCGTCGAGGTGAAGGGCTTCACCGACTTCTCTTGCTCCAAGCAGCACCTCCTGAATGCAGGCGAAGCGTCAACCGGTCGGAGGATGCTGCCTCCTGCGTCGGTGCACTACCCCATCGGATACGGCGGGAGGGCTTCTTCTGTAAGAGTCTCCGGTACCCCAGTTGTCAGGCCTTATGGGGTGTACCAGCAAGAGGGTGGCGAGGGCGTCACCTTCGGACCATCGCAAGGCCTCGACTTTGAGCTGGAAATGGCAGCAGTCATAGGCAAGCCGTCCAAGTTCGGGGAGAGGGTGGCCGTCAAGGATGCCGACGATCACATCTTCGGTCTGGTATTGCTGAACGATTGGAGTGGTGAGTTCCCGCGAGATCTGATACGTCGCCCAGCGTCTGACACACTGACACTGTCACAGCAAGGGATGTGCAGAAGCTGGAGATGATGCCACTGGGCCCCAATAACTCCAAGAGTTTCCACACAAGCATATCACCCTGGGTCGTCACCCTCGAGGCATTGGAGCCTTTCGAAGCGCCGCCACCACCCAAGGAAACTCCTGTGCCTGCATTCCTCCAGGACCCAAAGAAGAAGTCGAGCTATGACATTTCCCTCTCGGTGGATGTCATAAGGAACGGAGCATCGACTACGGTGTGCAAGGCGCAGCTGGGCTGGATGTACTGGACGTTCCGTGACCTCGTCGCGCAGCAGACCATCAACGGCTGCAACGTGAACACTGGTGACCTGCTGGCGACGGGGACGGTGTCGGGTCTCGAGGACCACGAGCACGGCTGTCTGTTGGAGACGACCATGGGTGGGAAGAAGAGCATCAAGCTTAGCGATGGCCAAGACCTGGTGTGGCTGCAGGATGGCGATGAGGCCAGGCTCACGGGCTTCTGCGGCGATGGTGTTGGATTTGGAGACGTCACCGGCGTCATAACGCCGGCAACACCATTTTGAGACTTGAAAATCGTAGAAGTGTCGGGGTAGATTATGAGGATAATTGAACACGCCGGTCCCCAAAATTGCGAATCCTCGGATTTCAGCATGAGCCAGGCAATGAGGCTGCAGCTCAGGTGGGTCTGTAGCTCCACTATTTTATTGGAATACCAATTGAGGTGAGAGGCTGGGTTGCCCCCGGCAAGCGGCGCGTCGGTGCATTGGAAGGCCACATCTTCTTCAATTGGGACAGCTCGCCCTCTGGACCTTCCGACAGCTCCAAAACCACAAACACAGAGGAGCATCGCATTCGCCCTTGTGCACCCCCTCCCTCTTCCCACCTGTCACTGTCTACGGCTCCGACTTCCATCATGGCTTTCCTCAAGCTCTCGACCCTTGCTCTTCTGGCTCTTCGCGCCGCGGCCGTCTTCGCCGCCGAGGTCGATGTAAGTCACCTTTTTTTCGTGTTGCACGAGACCCTGGCAGAGCAGCCATGTCGCCCTCTGCTTTTCTCTGCGCTGCATAAGACCACGTCCCTAGGAGTCCCATGATTCTAACATGTTGTGCCAATTGTAGCCAGAGGATGCGAAGGCCTCTCCTGATGCCGCTCCTGAAGTTCCCGACCTGAAGATCGATATCGCCACGCATTTCCCCGACTCGAGCCTTGGTGTCAAGCTTGTCAACGGGCACCCGACTAAGGCGGTCGTCGAGGTCGCGAACCATGAGGACGAGCCAATTCAGCTTGCCTTCATCGGCGGAACGCTTTCCACCACACAGCCACTGCCTGAGGATGCGTCCCCGATGGCCGGTGTCCTGCGCAACCTGTCTGCGGTCCAGTACAATGTCGAGATTCCTGCTGGCGAGACCCAGTCTCTGCCTTTCTCTTTCGTTTTGGACATGCAGCCTCAGGATGTTGTGGTCAGCCTTCTGGCCGTCGTCGGAAACCCCAAGGGCCAAGTCTTCCAGGTCGAGGCTCACAACGGTCTGGCTAGCATCGTCGAGCCCCCCACCAGCATCTTTGACCCCCAGATGTACGTTACACACAAGCCTCTCGCATGCCTTACCGAAATAATCAGCTAACTGAGATGAAATAGTATCTTCTTGTATCTCTTCCTGACCGGAGTCTTCGGCGGCACCCTCTACTTCGTCTACAAGACCTGGATCGAGTCTCTCTTCCCTCAGGCCAAGCGCGCTCCTCGCGCTGGCAAGAAGGGAAAGAAGCCTGTCGAGGCTGCTGAGCCGCTATCCGGCCCCGAGTCTCCCAGCATTACCACTGGCGCTGACAAGGGCTACGACGAGACCTGGATCCCCCAGCACCACGTCAGCCGCCCTGCGACCAAGCGCACCAAGTCCAAGAAGGCTACCGAGTAGGGCTCGCCAGCCAGGACCAGAAAGACCAGACGTGAGAGTCGTCTGAAGACGAAAAGTCAAATCACAGTTGAAGCGTGACAAGTCTCGACGCGGAAGACATTGCCACACGGGCTCAACTGGGTCTCTGGGAGATGGATATCGGGTGAGAAGTGGTCTGAGGCAGGCCAGGCATTACTACCGGGGCATGTACAGTATAGCATAGAAGCGTCATGCGTGCCTGCATGGTGTGAGGCCTTTTTTTGGAGCACAACACAATGTAAACCTTGTGCAGTGCAGTCACTCTACGATATCATTGTATCCGTGCCATCGTAAGCAGGGCACAGGGCGGACCATTCGCGCCTAATGTGCATTCATGTGGAACCTGTAGAGCACGCGGCGACCTGCGCCACGTATTCATTCCGGGCTGGGACAGGTTGGAGCAGCATTCGTAGTGGTTTTCTAACGAGAATTTACAGTGGTGAGCGGCCTATTCTCAGTGGTTACAGCACGATCCATGGTTCACATGTCGTGCACATGGCAAGCTGGGCTTTAGCTGAGTCCAGGACCATCCAAGCGAGGTGACGTGTTTCTCGTTGTCCTACCAGGGCGTAGATCCAATGCTTCATGCTGATGCTACAGCCCATAGACAAATTCGGTGTACGTCGATCGAACAGTCCAGCCCACAGCTGGCCCATAGTGAGCAATACGCGCGACTGCGGTGCAGGGACGTGTGGCCGGAGAATGGTATCGGTAAATTTTGTAGCACGGAGCAGCGGTGTCAAGTTGATCCTCCATCGATGCATGCTTCTGCTCGATTCGTCGTTTCCACTGCGTCGTCCTCCACAGGTATGCTCTTCTCTGGGCAGCAGCTCTGCCAACGGGTGGGTTGTCGAAAGGGGTCGCTGCTGTCGATTAGTATCACACGGCCTCACACGCTGTATCCATCACATGTCACGCAAGCCATCAGTGACCCTCGAAAGTCGGGTAGGCGTTTCGGTCGGGAAGGTGGTTGTGATTCGTGCTTTCTCTTGAAATGATTTTTGTTCGCAATTCCAGCGATCCGGGACTCCCTTTTCTCTAGAAACATAGACCCCGAGGCCCCTCAAACGGTGGCGTCGTTCATTATGCGTGAATGATGCGGTCTCCCTGTCTGCCCGAAAGAACCCTTCCCCGTGCCATGGCCGTAGCCATAGCCCTTGCCGATGGTATCGATCGTCCCAACTAGATCATGCTGTGTGCGACCTGACTTTCGATGCCCCTGTCCCGCCGTCTCGGTTGTTCTGCGCTTATCGGAGACGTCTGGCTTCACGCTCGGACTCGAGGAGGCAGAGGATGTCGTTCTCGCGAACTGTTACAGAGAAACACTTCATGTCAGCATTGATGGACCTTCCGGCTTCCTAGAATCTGGGCTGTCATGGTCGTTTGTTCGGGTGAGGGTTGTTCGTACCGGGTCCCTTGACGTTTCGGATGATCGATCGGGTCTGGTCGTCCATGAACTCGACGCGAACCTGGGTAACACCACCGCGAGAGCCTGTCGCCGGGGAGAAACAAATTAGCCATCGCCCAGTGGTTTGCGACTGCTTGTTTGCAGCAAGGTCAGGGTAGAATCTCCGTACCGGTACGGCCCAAGACGCGGGTGACCTTGACAAGCTTCACGGGCTGCTTCGAGGCGTCCATTTTGATAGAAGTGAGTTTCTCGTGCTGAAATGAGAAATCGGGATCGAGTTCAGCGGGTTGAGATGTCGACGGCGTTGATTGACGAGAAGGGCGCGGGGATCAAAGGTGGATATCGAGGCTCGACTGCTGCTGCTGGAAGGCACCCAGTAACTTTTTTGGTGCGCTCCGGTCGTGCCTTCCCTCGGCGAAAAGTTTTCGCTCCTGCCGGGTTGCTAGTGCTGAAGCTGATTGGTTGATAGTCCTGACGCGATGCTTATAAGTGGGGCCTAGGTCGGTCATTTGGGAGACGAGTGACCAAGTCTGTCACTGTGAACCTACCAGAGCATAAGTACCTGGCAGCCTAGGGACTTAGACTAGGTAGACATGACGGCTGGTCGCTCAGTCTCTAGTCTTCGCTGTATGTACTTACGCATATGACATTCAAACTTTGCTTGCAATATCTTCCACTTCCGACCATTTGACGAGGTTATAGTGTGGGTAGCTCTGTTGAACATAGCGCGCAGGGTGACAACATCTCGACCAGCTCCAGGTCAATACAGTCCAGCTGATAAGGTCGACTACCCATACCGTACTTGCCTCTGTGCATCCTGTCTGGCAAGGCTGTGTGCACCACATGTGCTTTTGACAAGAAATCAGAGATTCGCACCTGCAAAAACGGAGGGTGCACCGGTACATAACTCGCTCCCTCATACCAATTTCAACAATACCACACACACACACACACACACACACACACACACACAGTGTGGGTATTAGGTCTGAGT
>JACBFG010000011.1:4013156-4050220 GCA_013435955.1 Diaporthe sp. HANT25 | reverse complement strand
ATGGGTGTGCAGATTGGCTATGGGTGAGCGAGTTATGTACCGGTGTACCCTCCGTTTTTGCCGGTGCGAATATCTCTTTTCTTTGACAATTGCATTTTGTCGCTGTGCAGGGGCTAAAACAGCTGGCTGTGCCCTCCACCACATCTGCAACCTTCAAAGGTTGTTCAGCTGGGCGCCGCCGATGTACAGGGGTGATTCAGCCTCGTCAAATGGCAGACCTCTAGAATAACCAGCTGAGCACATCCTTCCGTCTGGACATGGGAATTTAAGCAGGCAGGTCCTCATCAGATCTCTTCGTGGACATTGACTTGGCTTGGGCTACAAGACCACAGCACACCGCCCAGACCACCGTTCTTACCCATCAGAGTCTCCCCATAACCTTCGAATCAGTTATTTTAGATCCCAAGTCTTCCTTGAACACATCAATACACTCTCTTCGCTTTCTTTGTCGACCCAGCATCATGGGTCAGTGTCATAGTTCCAATAGGCCTAAGGCCACGACCGAGTTTGATCCAGCTTCATATGAGATCTCAGAAGTGGAGAAGCAGGAGAGGATCCGCGATGTATACAACCAACTTGAAACTGGCGGCATAAGGATACTTAGAACTGGGAAGACCGATCCTGTTCTCAAGCACTGGTCAGAAACCCAAATACGGAACGACCCGAGTCGGGTCCGCTCTGCTATCCAAGCTGCCCTGGACACGGAGGAGGGCGAGCGCGCCTTGAGAGAACTTTCGACATCGGGAGCCTGCCAGAGCACGTCGGCGGCGCGGCAGGCGATTCTTCACGAGCTGGAACATCGCCACCCGTACCTCAATGAGGATGAGCCGGTGGCCGCTGCCGTGAGTCCCTCTTTGGAGGGGTTTGAATACCGCTTCTACATGAAGAACTACAAAGACAACGATGCGCTCATAGCGTATATTGTCGACAAGAAGAGAAATCCCCTTCGATCGAGCTACTCCACGCTGCTCATCGACATGGTTATTGCAAAAATGAGATCCGTGACACCACCAGAAGTGTCGGCTCCTCAAATGACGGGCACCACTGCGGCGCACGACATCCTCAACGCCAATGGGCCATACGTGGTGGCGGTCGTGGCGGCTTTTGATGAAGCCGTGAAAACAACCGACGGCAAGACGGAAACGCAGCTTGGTCTTGCTGCGGATCATGTCTCGTATCGGTAGGGCTTTCTTGCTGGATGAGAAACTTGTGTCAGGCAGATTCCAACAATGGATGATGAAATACAGAGCATCTGCGATTGTTTTGAAGCGTAATGTGCGGACACTATCTGGGCAGAAGAGAGTCTCTTTTCATATTCTTAAGTCCTAGTAAATGAAATTCATTGCCATGCCTGTGGTATCTCGAGTAGTTGTATGAATCTCAGGTAGGCCAGCGGTCTGTCATCGCCCGATTCCCCATGTTTATCCACTATTTTACCAAAATCTCAAACATTTATTTCGGACTATGTTGACTGGACTCCATCCGTGCCCCCGTACACCGACAAGACCATTTTTCCCGTAGGATTTGCTTGACGTCAGCATTTCTCGGGTCCCAGAAAAAGATCCACGCAAAAATCCTGCCAACAATGGTTTTCGAAGCAGTTTGGAGATCAAAGCCTCGGTCAACTGGAGGTAGTGTAGACTGCACCTATGCACTTATTAAGCGCTCCAGGCGACCTACATTAAAGTGAAGATGCTGACTTTTACAGGCCCTTATCTATTAGCAATGGCCGTTCGACTCCGCGAATTCCAATTGGACTAGGCCGTGTTGCGGAATTGCCGCTCATATTCCTACGGCTGACAAGGTCACGGGGAAGGATTCTCTTAGCCTGGCCTCGAACCCACTTTCTCCCGCACCTTTCCAGCCAAAATCGGGAGATTGGTCATCTCCACTACATCCTCTTTGAGTGACCGAGAATGAGCTTCAGCAAGAAAATTGGTACCGAGCAGCTGCGATTCGAAAAGCAGGATACTTCGGGATGTACAGGCGGGCGCTTCGGAGTAGACGCGTCAGTCAGGTAGGAGGCGGAATTCAAAGCAATAATGAGGTCGCATATGCGGCCGCTCTCACGTTATTTAGATGCTGTGCCCATTTGTGGATTATTAAACTGGAGCATAAGTAGTGTGCAAAAGGACCACCGTGCATCAGGGATGCGGTGTGTTAGATCCTCGCAGCGAACAGGACACCACGTCTTCTGACCCTTTTCAGTCGGGCCTACTGCATGCCGAGACGGTCTCCTGCCCCCCTGGCCAGTTAGATCTCACCTGCGCCGACCAACTACATTACTGCCGTCTTGACTGCCTTGATCGGGATCCATGAATATCTCTGGTGGCACACATTGAGGCTGTCCCTGATGAGCTGGCAGAGCAGTGTTGTGGGCCTGTGATACGCGACATTTTCTTTCCATTTGTTCTCTTCAGGACTCATCATTATGGATCTTTTTTGCAGATATATGTAATATCTGCGCCCTGCCCCTCTCATGTGCGACGCAGCAAGCGTTCTCTCTCGCGGCGATATCCCTCGAACCCGGATCACGACAGCAAACTCTCGAGCCTGCCAGGGGACGAATGCCTCACCATCCCCGGTCTGGCAAGTAAACCTATTGAGTGATACTCAAAGTACCAAGCTCTCCGCCATGGCTCCCAAGTACGGCGCTGTCCATGGTGCGTCTGTCTAAAGAGATGAAAGCGTTTGCCTTCCATAATATGCTAAAACGTGGACCAGGAGTCGCTTCAGATGAGAACCGAAGATACTATACGCCCAGCCACGACCGCAACTTTTCGTCAAGTTCACAGACAGATTCCCGGATAGGCTCCAAAGAGGCATTGAGACTATTCGAGATTGAGTTGGCGAAGTTAAAGCAGATGGGCAAGCCAGAACAGAGCACGAATGACTTTACACAAGTAAGGCAATCCCGGGGCAGAATTCCAGTTGTCACCAGTCTCTGATAATCCCAGTCCCCCCACTCCCATAATGAGGGGAAGCAAAATCTTCAGAAATGAGGCCGGCACGATGTTTATATACACAAATTCAAGGTTATGAAGAGAAGACGCAGGCCTTTTTAGGTTAATGTACCATACAGCACACGAAGCAAGACCACGCCACCAACAATGGCTTCAACTCTACAATTACTTGATGTCAGCAATAGGGTCCCGTTGTATGAGTGGATCTCCGCGGAGAATGTAATTAGTCGTTGTCACTTATGAATTGCTGTTGAGGTGAAGTTGGGATGTGGGGACAGAAACGCCAATGTGCCATTTGCAGATTACTACTATAATTATCTGCCGAAGTGGTTGCACACAATATGTGAGCCTTAGGACACCACAAGTTGTCTGGGCATTCTCAAAGTAGGCTAGCTGTCATCTCAAAGGCAGACATGGTTCAATGGCTAAATGTGAGACCCACCCAAGATAACAAAACGTTGGATACTGCCGCATACAAAGAAGCAACAATGATGATACAAAATCTTGTCTTTATTTCAAGTTTCGACATCCTATCAATCGAGCCAGTAACACGGAAACGACATTTTCTGCTGTTGTTTCCTGAATACATGCTAACACCTCACAAGGTCTCTGCTTCTGCACACACGATAAGGCTGTGTTGGGACTATCATATACCCAGGAAGGAGGACACCTTAGATTCTAGCTCGAATCGCGGTGACATGAGATTATTCGCCCACATTTGACGTATTTTCATGAATTTTTCAACCACGTCTTTTACGCAACCGTCAGCGCTTGCTTTGAAATCATATTCGACGATTCGCCCGAGTGCATCCACGTGCTCACGAGCATGGCATTCGAATGAAAACATAACGGGATTGTGACACCGAAATGTCTTGTATCTTGAATATAGACTAATGCATATCGTGTAAAGGTAGGTAGAGTCTGCAGCCTCTGTCGTGAGGCTGGTCAACTGATCCCAAATTGAGTCAAAATAACCTCGATCAATCAGCAACACCGAACTCTCTTTTCGTGTACTCCCGCGACAGGAGCCTGACCAAGGGTGTCTTTTTTAAGCATAATGTTTTTATGAAAAAGACAGGAAGATTGCAGTACTAGCTCTCTGTAAATACCATTTCAACTTATGCGCTGTGCTGTGTGCTGTTTTGGTAAATTGATTAAAAGGGGCGATCTTCCACAAATCATTGAGTTTGGTATCCCGAGCAGTTCAGTAACAGTTGACAATAGAGACCATAGCCGGCTCCCCAAGCATCAAAATCGCATCATTGACAACACTTGTGACTAGAATTTGCGAGTCCACTGTGAAGGTGGATGATGTGGAGTGTGAGGGTCTGTCACTTCTTCCCTCCTGTGGATGGAGGTTTAAAGAACACACATTGCCTGTGAGTTCTGTGTGAAACGTGAAGCGTCAAGCAGAGACTTCTTGCAGCCATTGGGAGAGGTTGGTGTCGAAGGTTCTTGCTCGCAAACAGTGACACTTGGAAGATATGAAACATAAATCATTATCTCAAAGAATGACATTACGTCGAATTGATGAGTCGTTCACTTTATACTGAATATAAGTCCAACACTAATTAAATGCCAGTTTGTAGTAATACATGAAAATAGTTTTCGTCCAAACACAATAATTCCACTCTTGATCAAGCCCGGAATCCTTCGCTGCACTGATCGAAGAAAACATGTTAGAAAGGTAGACAGCACACAGAGTGGGATGAACACTAAAGTCTTCGGGAAGCACTTACACATAGACTGACTACGTCGCTTCCGCAGGACTCAGAAGTCGTGTCAGCTGAGCAGACATACGAGATCCCGGTTGTTGGGTCATCGTAGCCTTCAATAGTCTTCGTGCCTACGGCGCAGAGGAAGTACTCTGAGATGCATGGGCCGATAGCGGTGTTGATCTGAAGGCTTTGGACGGTCTTGCAGCTGCCGTCGTAGACATTATCTGAAAATTGTCAGTGGTGAGGAAGAGCGAGAGGACCCTTGCCAGAGAAGAAATGAGGAGATCTAGTTTCCCCTGAGCTCTTTCTGAGGGGCGCCATCTGGAAAGGGTGAATTTGTGCCAGGAATTGGAGGTGTCTCACATTGCGTGGAACCGGTTCCAAGGTCTGCTGGGGTTCCTATGGCGAGGTTCGAGCCGGCACAGACTGCATGGGCGACGTCAAAACCGCCCAGCATGGCAATGGAAGCGAGAGAAATTGTGGAGGGTCTCATTTTGGTCTGTGGCAATCGTACACGCTTGACGGGCTGTTCAGGGGATAAGAAACATGTTTTCAATGGGAAACTCAGCGGTGATATCAGGTTTGACTTTATATACCTGAACTCTTTACATGCCCATATGCACGCCTGAAAAGCTTGGGCTCGATACTCCACCTTCTCGCTGCTACTTCGATGGCTGATACCTAGCTTTTCCTCATCCAGCAAGTGATCTCGTATAAGATGGGCGTCTGCTCAGAAAGAAGGCTGCTGTGCTCAAGCCGTCACGGTTCCTGCATGTCCAATTTAAGCCACAGCATTATTAGCTCAGGTCCGATTGGATGATTACTGGGTAGCGAGTAAGCACGGGGCCCCTTTTTCGCTGATTAGCGGCTGGAAAGCGGCTACGACGGCAAGCGAAAGGCTTATTTCCGCCACAAAAAGCTTGTCTTTTCCCCAATAGCTTGAGACATAGCTGCATGTCCATGCTCGCGGTAACGGCGTCATGGCGTCGCCCGAGCTGCAGGCAAAAGGAGACAGAGCAAACCTCACAAGCGCTTCCACGCTACCTAGCTGCCGGGTCCGAGATGGAGAGGCTGTCTGTTCGCCGTTGGCTGGTAATGATCCCGGGAATACACCGGGCAGGCGGAGCGCAAGGAACGGGCAGGTCCAAGCAGTCCCTGTCCCTGGATCTCATGCACCAGGGGTGTCCAAGCCCTAGTCGGTTCATCTCATCTCCATGATCCACGAGGTCTGCTCAAGTGCCCGATCAAGCCTGCGGCTTGAGCACAGGATCGACCGGCTGATGTGGATTCGATCTGTGTCTAATCGCATCCTCGTGTACACTCAGCCGGACTTCCGACGCAAGCCACCAGTCCGTCAATTATCGATCTCGTTCCCCTGCCTGGTGCTACGGCACAAGAAACTGGAGATACTATCAAGGCGGAGAAGCCGATCCGTGCTCTGACTGCGTCCGAGGTTGGATTTCCGCCTGCTCATAGACCCGAATGAATTCGGCCAGGGTCGCAGGAAAATATATTCTCCCACCACTAATATGGCGCAGGGTTTGAGCTCGTGAGCTGTTCACGATTAGGAATTTGCTGCAGATCTTGGGCTAAGTAAGTGTCATCACATAATCATACATCGTGCAAACTATGTTCTTTGCGAGAACTCTGACATAATAATTCAAGTCGTCTTCGGCACAGCAGTGAGCGGCACTGAAACGGCAGCGGGAAAATACATTTTGAACCCACCCTGCAAAGCTCATATCCCTGGGACTGTATCAAGCCAGCAGCTCTTTCTCCGGATCATATCAACCTGATGCTTTTGTTACACCTTCACTATGATACTCTTGCGCCCAGCTTCATTCCAGGATCTTCAATTTGAAGCTCTCGGCTGAGTGATGTGTAATTCAGAACCTCGTGATCCAGCATAATTCAGCGATGCGATTGGAAACCAGAGCATGAAATGGCAAGTCTTCCGTTCTGGGCAGGCAAAAGGTGACATGGTGACCCTCGAGCTTGAGACTTAGGAATGAGCCTTCGACTCTCCGTTGGAACATCCTACTTCCACCTGAATGTATGTTGAAGCTTTTGACGGTCCTTGGTCAAGATCCTCAACCAGTCAATACAAGCCAGCAAAGAGTTAGACCCACCATTGAGACTTGTACTGTCGAGTCTTCTTGGTGCCGGGAAATTTTGCAGACTAATCACCCAATCAGCCAAGTATTACAGCTTATGTTTGGGTTTACTCAAAGCAGATATACAGAGAAACATTCAAAGACCAACACGCCGTGGCAGTGAGTGAGCAGTGTGCTAAGCTGGACAAGGAGTAGACAGTTGTAGCCACAATAGAAACAAGTCGGGAAGATCAAGACAGAAAGCAATCATCCAGTTATCATGGGAATTACAGAAAAGTATCGGATCATGGCTATACACTGTGGGTCTGTACCGTTTTCTTCGAAGAAGCAAGAGGTCGTACTTCATTTGCGATATGACAGTATGCGCAGATGCGTTCTGGCTTAGCGACTTTGTGCTCGAGGCTTGGAAGTAAGAAGGCCCCTTTGGTACCTACTTAGGTAGGCAAGCTGCGTTACCAGTGTAAGGTACAGGGGCAGCAATAGCCAGGTACTGAGAGAGATGTCCCTTCCACCTGAAGTGAGTCTCCCCAGGCGCTGCATCTGTCTTTGATCGGCAGGTTGACTTTTAGGCCTGCACAAGCACAACCTTCTTTCCTCAAAGACACCACAGTACTTCTGACGGCTTCTGCCCTTCTCCATCAACGAAGAGGAGTACAAGAGTTTTCATGATGGTTAGACCATTGCCCTTGATCACCATGAGACTTCTCCTTTCATTTCTCTTCTTTTTGGCCATTGCGGTTTCGGACGCAATCCCCACAGGTGAGCAGAAGTCTTGGAAGTTGGCTACGAGGCCCCAATCGCGTCACTCACGCGTTGCTAATCCCATTGTGCTTCACAAGATCTTGCACAACCGATCACAACCTCCCCGACACCTGTTTCGGAAGCATCCAGCGAGCAGAAAGCCAACAACCGAGTCGTGACTTCCACTCTGACTGTCACAAGTGAGTTCACTATCACAGTCTTGGCCGACACGTCATCCATTTCTCCGACAGAATGGGACACCATCTTTCCGCTTACCTCGAGTTTGTCATCGGTACAACCTGCCCAGCCAACAATCTGGGTGAGCACCATTTGGGTGACACCAGGAACGGTCTTCAGCACCAGCTTTTACACTGTGACAACCCATCTCAGCCAATCTTCTCCTGCAACCAAGTCATCTCTCTCCTCATCTATCTCTGCAAGCGCCTCAACAGCAGTGCCCAGTGCGTCGACTCAGTCCAGTACCTCAACTCAGTCCAGCACCTCGACTCAGTCCAGTATGTCTCCCAAGTCCTCAAAACTTCTTGCTTTGGTACCTATTTGCTCGCTCGCTGTCTTTGACAGTCGTCTCACACAAATTGAAATTGGATAGGAAGATGCCAAGTGATTGCTAATAGTGATGTATAGGCATGTCTTCTGGCACCTCCACAACTAGCCACTCTCCAGCAACTTCCAGCAGCTTGACCTCGACCACCTCCTCTGTCACTCTGGTTTCAAGTCAGAGCACCGAAGGTGACAGTGTGACAGTCACTAGCGGTTCCAAAAGCCCTGGCCCTACACAAGTTGCCTCTTTCCCGGGGTTTCCCATGTCAAATATCACTCTTTTCATCGATGGAACAGAATACCACCCACCTCTGCCTGGACAAGACCCTTTGATAATCATTCTAAGTGATTCCACTACAGCCGAGATCACTGACACAGCCATCGAGCGAGATGGTGTATCTCTTCCTATCCCAAGCTACGGAGAGCTGAGCCAGAATGGTGGCTCCTCAAACCAGCAGCTTTCTTCTTGGTCTGTACGGTTCTTAACGCGTCACTTCCAGCCTTCCACATGCTTGCTGAGCATTTTCGATTGTTTCAAACATGCAGAAGCGGATTTCATAAGTGCAGCAAGCTCCATAGGAGATTCCCTCGCCTCAATTGGCGCCCTACTTATGCAGGCCGGCATCGCCGATGCGGCCACTGCTGCTGGTTACACTTCCGAGGCCAGTCGCTACAGCGTTCCCTCAATTTCCCTCATTCGTGGCATGAGTTCCGCACTCTCTAGCCTCGAGGGTGCGGCAGAGGCACTAGACGGTGCTATGCAGTCAATAAATGAAGGTTTAGGGTCCTTTACCTCTATTGAGATGGCAGAGCTGACTGAGGCTGGCCGTATTTTCAGCGCCTACCCTGAGGTTTCCTTAGCGAGGCAAATGCTCAGCAACCTCTCAAACATCCTGAAGATTGCTTGGTCAAACTCGCCCACTGTCATTCAGAGCCTCTGGATTCTCTGTCAGGCCCGCTGGTTACCGATAACCTCAGGCGGGGCATTAATAACAAGTGTCTGGGGCCTCCATGAGATCAGCAAGGGACAAGTGACAGAACAGAAACCAGTGGAGGAGCGATTGCACTTCATCTTGCTTGAGAAAGGCTTCCCCATCAATGTTTTCAACACGTGGACATTTGCCCTCGACCAAAACAGGGGTACCAAAACTGCTGCTAATGTGTCTGTCAATGATAACCTGAAGCAGAGGGGGCTTAAGCCTGCTTATGGCCCTGGGTACACTACCAAGATCACCATACCAAAGGCAACGCTCATCCGATTAATACCATTTGTACGCGTGGTATATCTGCACCCCACATTTGATCAAAAGAAAAGATGGCCTACCCTTTTGGGCCTTCTTGAGGGCAAGAACGCAAACAGGATCGGCCAAAAGCGATCCTTTCCCAGTGGCTTTGCCACCCCTCGAAAGCGTGAGCTTGAAGAAAGTCAAGCACAGATGAACCTGGCAGCCTTTTCTCATCACAAAGGCTTGGATCCGGATTGGGAATACACGAGAGATTCATCTGGTGGCAACGGTGTTACAATATTCGTTCCGGACAGTGGCGCGACAATCGATGGGCTTACTTGGCAGGTGAGTCGAAAGGCGCAGTATTTCGTGCAGTTTATGCTGACCGGGTCGAACAGGCTGAGATGCGCAATCCAGAATGGTACGTAGTTCCGAATGAGCTGACTCTGGCGAATGTTTCAGAGGAGCTCCAAGCCCCAAGGGACATGTTCGATTGGGTTGCCCACGGGACAGACATGGCATGTCTTGCTGGCGGCCACACGTTCAGTCTCGCGCCGAGGTCCAGTCTGTATCTCATCAAAATGATGAATGCGAGGCTCTACGGAACTGATGACCCATTGGAGAGTGATGATGTCTGGCTGCCGAATCGATCAACGCCCGACGCACTACACGATGCTTACTTTCACATCGTGCAGATAGTTGAGGACCGGGGGCTGCAAGGGAGAGCAGTGATAAGCCATTCAATTGGTGGGTGCCCCAGAATCAACGTTGTGATGTGAGTCTAGAACAAGGGACTAGAGCCAGTTGGACTAACTTGGGACCTTTCAGGGTACCACTTTACTCGTTACATCAATGATGAGTCCACATGGGAACCCTTCGCACGTGGTGAAGGCCCTGCAATGTCACAAGAGGCGGTGAGAAAGGTGATAGATGAGTTAGCTGACTGGGTCGAAGCCGCGAATGAAGTCTATGATGATATAGCCGAGGCAGCCAGGTCGAACGGCATCATCTGGGTCCAATCAATAGGCAATGAAGGTGCTTATCCTGACGAGCCCGAGGACCCGAGAACAGTGCCAGGCGTCATGGCCGCCGCTGGAGATACGATCCCGAGGTTCGGAAGCACAAGAGATAGTGAAATGATCACCGTCTCGGCAGTCCTCGAAGATGGGACTCTCTGGCCGGGAGCGTGTCCTAGAGGCGTCCATGTGGGAAATGTCTTCATACAGGATGACAACGACCCCAGATTACCGGCGGGCACAAGCCTTGGTTGGATCGACATTTACGCCCCTGGATACGACTTGCCCTCTTGTTCGATTGAAGACGGGGTGGCGTTGTTCAGACCACGACAAACAAGTGGTGCTGCAGCGCAGGTGGTAAGTCACAACCAATGCCCCCTATTCGTGTGGAACATCTTGACCCAGGCCGCTTGACCTCCCGTCCAACAAATTGAAAAAGACACTTCATCTGAGGATCTAGAGTAGTGACCCATTCATTAATCTAGGCTGGCCTGGTCGCTTATTTCCTGGGCATGCCGGAAAACGCAGAGCGATTTGCCTGGAGTGACGCGAGAAACCAGCAACTGCTGTGGGGAGTCCGGATGAAGCAGTATATGACGGCCCTGTCATATCAGTGGACGGACGGAATTGATGGCATAATCCAACCACAGTACTTGGGCAGGCTGCCTTTCAACCTTCCCAGCATTGTCAACATGGCGTACAACGGCGCACACGGACCTATGAACGGCAAGTAGAGGCCCCATCAGACCGTCGCCTCCGCCAGCTAACGATAGAATAGACTGCCCACTGCCACCTATAAGGATACAAGACGAGGGAAACAAAAAGGTAGAGGCCGAACCATGCCTCCCTCCTGCAAATACAACCCAAGTTACCAGCTGGGATTCAACCTGGAGTCGGACTTCGACTCAGTCGAACGATATTTCTTTCGCACCATGGACCACAATGACAACACTCTGGCATACTAGCTCAGTCATCGCCTCCGGCGATTCTGATTCAATGATAACATCGACGACGACGGGCCAGTATCCAGAAACGTCTCCCTCATCGGTCTTTTCAATTTCAACCACGGCAGGATCACTCCAGTCCACGTCTTCGTCCCACTCTTCGCCCTTGATACCGGACCTCAGCTCTCCCCAGTCTTTGCCAACCACGTCATCTTCCACGGTCGTGGGTGAAACAACGATTTCCATTTGGGCTTCGGAATCCTCGATCGAGCTAACTCTCAGTTCCTCCCGCCCCATGACACAGACAGCATCGTTCACCTTGAGTGTCACAATCAGCACCGTCTCTCTAGCAAGTCCCACGGCGATCACCACATCGACTCTCACTTCGGTCGCTGATACAGGCACACCAGTGACCAGCACCGCCGCTGAATCCCAACCGTCCTTGCCAAGCAAGACAGAGATATCGAAGTCCCCGCCCGCGGACACGTCTTCCGATCACGCGACGACCACTGAGCCTGTGTACACAACCACTGTAGGCTCAGAATGCTGCCCATATTATCCGAGATGCTGCATGAACCCCCATGGCGATGGATGCGGCACCTTTGCGGCACCGACCCTGTGCACTTGGGAGCCGTGGAACCTGCCGCCCAAGTAGGGGTGCACAAAACTGAGCTCAGATTGCTTGTGTGGGGTTGATTGATCCATGTGACAGGCCGGATTTTGGGCCACATGTAGACCATTTTGCTATCGGAGTGCATGCTTTTGCAGTTTTTCAGCCATCGGACTGTGTGCCGATGAGGGATGAATAGCAACGCCTTGTAACGAGATAATTCTAGGTACAACCTAATCATACTGCCGCGCAGGGGGTACCATCTGACGAACTATCAGATCATGCCCTGTTATTTGAAAACCAGCGCCATCGATTGGCTGCGCCAACACAACGTCGTAAATGCGAGACAAATTCCTCACGCGTGATAGACGCGTGCACCCTACATCCACGACATGTGAAGCCATCCTGAAGTTCTTCGGTCCTAGGATTCAGATATGGGAGAATCGTGAACGCCGTGAACAAGAGGATATAACTGTGTCTGGATGGAGGCAAAAAGTGATGGCGGTCCTGTTGCAATTCACGCGCGTGCTGGCCTGCGACTATATACCGCCGCCTCTGGAACTACAGCATGCCAAGTTAGCTATCATATCAGAGATGTATACGTTGTATACGATCAGGTATTCAGGAACGAAACTGTTTGGCAATAACTTGGATCGCAAGCAGCTGGCCGATAAAGTATTTACAACCAGCAGTAAGAGGGCCCACAAATGTCGCAGATGTGTGTCGACGCAAAAATGAAGACAGCCTGCGGGAGCTGCTTACAAGAGTATGGCTCCAGCCGTATGAGTCAGGTATTGTGCGCAGGACCGGGAAGTCTCTCTTGATGATGTTGGCTGAGGGGATTCCGATGACCCCTCGCGTCAGCTCGCTGAGAAACGAAGGCTGCAGCTTCGCCTCGCTCTCAAAACACATGAGACAGCAGCGCTGGACGGTGGGGATGCTCAAGAGGTCACCGAACTGACCACAAAAGCTGCAGCTGCTTGTTGTCAGGGCCGAGTAAAGATCGACCATGTCCACATGGGGCGCCACCTGGGTGTTGAGGAAGACCCAGAGGCAACCCGCGACGTGTTTCCCGACCAGGCGAAACTCCTTGATGCTGGAAATTGCCTCGCGAGCATGTCGGCTGACGTGGCTGAATCTGAAGGCCGAGGCGATGTCCAGGCCCAGGCACACATAGGCCATGAGCTCCAGAGGGAGAAGGCCGAGCTGGCCGAGTTTTGAGACTGGTGCGGAGGAGGTCAGAGGTTGGAAGATGGTATTTGGAATGCTGCTAGGCGGTGGCCGAGCAAAGGCCCGATGGAGGTTGAAAGGTCGGGAGAGAAGGCGGAAGGCCTCATCAAGCTCATCGGCCGACAGCTCGTCGATATCCATGTCGGGGAGCGTGGCGACTGAAAGTGATCACAGATTTTTGCAGAGGTAGCTCAAAAAGACACAAGCCTGGAGCAATTATGACAGTGACAGTTGCAGCCTAACAAGGTCTGTGGTGGCTTCTGCATTCGAACGTCGATCGTTGCAAATGAAGCTATTGCCGCTTCATCGACGAAGGAGGACAAACAGCTCCGGGTGGACGGAGCTGCTTCCGAGGGTATGGTCACAGCAAGCAGCAAGATTCATTCGATTTATGGGCTATCGAGCAGAAGAGAGCGCCAGTCAAAAGAGCCAGGCATCTGTTTATTTCATTGCTTGTTGTAGGAGGCAGGTCCTCATTAACCTCGGAAGGTTAGAAAGACGGTGGTCGAGCTATGTAGGCAGGTGGCCTCCTTCATCAGCCGACTCGTCTTATAGGACCGCAGCACCTGGTACCCTGACCTGATACCTGCCTTGGGTACGTTAGAGAGGTAGCTACCCCTGCAGTCCGCAGGGATAAGGTCGAAACCACTTACCTAAGCTCAGTGCAACACCCCTCTCCCCTGCTGTTATCCTTCTGGAGCTCGACGCGTCGCGTATCCAGAGCTTCTTGCATAGTTTAGGCGCAGAAGCATACATCGCATGTGCAGTTCCTTGCCAACCCCATCACGGTAAGCACTTTCCCTCTCTCTCTTCGTGGCCGGAACCAAAAAATCCCCAAAATAATTGACAACCTTTTTTGAAGCAATTGACTACGAACGCGCTTCCTTGCGCTTTCCCCACTAGAATCCGTTCTTTCCCCTTTCGTGCTCTTACTTCGACTTCCACGCCCCCCAAACATCAACTTCGACACCACCCACTCATTCACCATGGCGCCCACAAAGACCGCAGCCAAGGGTCGCGGACGCGCAGCCAGAGCCAGTGACGCCGGCGCCGCAGCAGCAGCCGATTCTCCACCCCCGGCCGCTGCCGCCGCCGACACCCCAAAGCGTCGCGGTCGTCCAGCCAAGTCCGAGTCTGGTGCCTCCGCGTCAAAGGTCAAGAAGGCCTACGTCCCCACAGGTCGACCCCGCGGTCGCCCTCCCAACCCCAACACCAAGCCGAAGGCTCCATATGTTCCCACCGGACGGCCCCGCGGCCGACCACCGGGGACGGGCAAGAAGGCCAAGGCAGCTGCCAAGAAGGCGGGCGGCGCTGCCGCTGCCGCTACCAAGAAGGGGACTGCGGTCGCCCGAGGCGGACCCAAGGGCCGCAAGTCGGACGCGGCCAAGGCCAAGGAGGATGAGGAGCTTGGTGAGGACGTCGACATGGAGGGTGACGATGCCGAGGAGCAGGCCGATGACGACGAGGAACTTTCCGACGAGGACGGCGGTGAGTGAAGCGGAAGATGGCAAGTCTTGGATACGATCCCCTCCCACCTTTTCCTATCAACTTTTTCGAACCAAAGAATAGATCTTCTAACATGGTGTGAACATTACAGATGACGGGCGCGGAATACCAGATCGCGGGTCTGGACCTCTTGGTGAGGTATAGCTTTCACCCACATCTCAATTTTCTTTGGTCGTCTTCTCAACGCGATTGCATAGGACACGACGAGCAACCGCGGTTTCTTCACAATGGTCGGTCGGAAACTCGGGCTCCAGTGATCTTTGACGGGCGGTTGGCATGCAGGAGACGAGTGATCAGCTGGTTTGCTCGGGTTCATCTCCTACTTGACTAGTAATGAGTTCTTCGGAGGGCGTCTCGTTCTCACTTGACGATGCTGGGAGTTGGCTTGACCGTGCACGACGAAGGGCACCAAAAACGCGAAGGGTTTGTCCCTTTTTCTATGCGATTGCTGCTTGATTATACCGGCGTTGTTTGTTTTTCATAAGGACGGCTGTACAACGAATAGGGAAGGGGTATCATTTTGAATCAATGCCTTGCCATGATGTCCTCATACCAGTATCGAACGCCTTTCTCGTGAAAAGTATAATGCCAGAGCGGGGCCGGACTGGCCCAGTCACATAGAAATAGTGCAAATTACTCCCTCTTCCACTGGTCAAACTCCTCGTCGAGGTGCTGTTTGAGCTCCTTGAACTTGTTGCCAAAGTCGCGCCCACACCGCCAGCAGACCATGGGCTTCTCATGCCAACCAGCCTGCTTCCGCCGCGGATCGTCCATTGCCAGCGGGAAGTCGTCCAGCGGCACGAAGAAGTCGGTCGTGAACGAGTTGTAGTGCTTCCTGACCTTGAGCCTGTCCGAGTGCATGTCACGGCTGAGGACGTGCACGTGCAGGTGGTTCATGCTCGGGCGGGCGTGCAGCCCGACCTTGACCTCGGACATCCAGTCCCTGCCCTGCGGGAGCACCGCCTTGCCCTCCGCGTCCCTCTCCGGCTCGACATCGCCGTCCAGGACGGCGCGCCGGGGCGCCTCTGCCGCGCTGTGCTCGCCCACCAGCCGCTGGAGCTCCCTGGCGACGAGGTCCTTGAGGTTTGCCGCCTCCGCGCGCACCGAGGCGAGGAACGCCGCGTCTTCGAAGGCGTCGAAGGGGTGGAGCATGGTCTTGTCTGGGGCTCGCGGGAGGAGGAGGCAGTGCACCGTTGCCTTGGGATACATGTCGTGGATGGCTACGAAGCGCGGGTTCGCGAAGATGACGCTGCCGGCGGGTAAGGTCTCGGCCTTTGTGATGTAAAGGCCCAAGCCGTCTCGGCCCGAGAAGGAGGAGGTTTTCATATTGGATTGTCAGATTTGGGTTTTGTCTCTGGCTTTGGCTTTGGGGCCATGAGTTCGGAGACTTGACGACGGGCTCTGTGGTTAGTGAGCTGCTGCCAGACAAATCTGGGAGCACTAGCATACAAGCATTGCGAATCTTGCCAGGTTTGCCGGACTTTTCTGATGCACACTCTGCGCCGTGGATCTCATCCTGAGTGATGGCATCCTCAGAATCCGCCAGACGGGCCTCGCCACCAACGGGTGGTCTTTTCTTGTTGGGAGCATCAGGAGAGCCCGACGGGTGCCTTTTCGGCCGAAAGCTCGAGGATCCAGATCCCTTCGAAATCTCGTCTTCTTGCATGTCGCACGAAGGCACACGGCAGAATGCTTCCAAGGGGTTGGGAAACGTAGACTTTCTCGCTTTCTTCGAGTGACTTTGAGTGACGGAAACGTGGACGCTGGGCAAGAACGTCGAGGAACTTCACATGCCCCGCGCCTTCAGAGCTCCCCGCGTCGCGTCATTGGGCTGTCATGAAGCCCGCACGCGTCAAGCTCCCAAGCCACCACCAACTAGCATCGGACCAAGCCAATGGCTTCGGCCCACAGCCATGCCTTCTTAGTCCTCTACCGGCACATTTCAACATATCAGAATACGAAGAATACGTTTCTTGAGCAGCCATCATGGGTCCCTCATATGGGAGGTTTTGGGCCCAGATTCATACTACTCACTCGCCTCACAGAGCCTCTTGTTCATGAGATAACTACCTGGGTCCGCAATGTGCTTACCATTTTCTGCCAGTCCTTGTGGCGGAACATGTCTCAACTGACCATTGACTGGGTATCGCTACCGGTCGCGAAGCGGGACTCGCAGATCAAGAGCTGTACATTGCTGGCATTTGGGAAGCCACTGGCAGAGGCCTGTTGATCGGACGAAGAATGAAGAAGACTGGCTGGTGGTCGTTGTCCAAATATGACCGCTCTATCTTGGCACGGGTCTGGTGAGTCAGACCACACTGTGCCGGGACGACATGTTTTGTACGATGGGAATGGGCGTGGGCTTGAGCAAATGTACGAGGCTGGTTGGTCACGGCAGCCACCTTAGTGGCATCGGATAATGGCGAGCCGGCCGTTGGATGCCCATTCGACGGCGTAGTCAGGGCTGGCATTGGCCGAGTGCAGAGGGTCAGCTTGTGAAGGCAATGTCGCCCAAGTCTTGCTGTAGGCATGAGAAGTCTTCCAACGGATGTCTATGTGCTGTCAGGAGCAAGCGTCCTTGAGAAACACAACTGGGTCGGGCCAGGAAAACCGAGTCTCGAGATGAGTGAATGCAGTTCAAGACCGACCTCGGTTGAGTCCCTGCAATATTAGCAGATTTCAGAGTGGCAGGCGCACTGATCTGCTCAGGGCCAGGGCGCCTGGGCGCCTGAATATGAGGGATACCCTAGGGGTATTTTAGCTGGGTCCTTCAGCCCTATGGGCGGCCGTCCTCCCTAAATTAATTGGTCGGAACACGCCCCCAATTCGCCTCACGCTAGACGGGATTGATAAACCCTGATCCCCCAAAACACCAAGACTCGCTCACTTTTTATGGCGACAGCGTCAGCAACCCATGGAACCGCATAACGCCAGAACCACTGCGTGACTGCCTCTTTGAAAACATGGTGAAGAAAGGCAAGGAGAAGGCTGGTGCTCCTGCCTCTGGGGCGGCTTCAAAAACACCAGCGACCAAGGCCTCAGCAACGAAAGCACCAGCGAAGAAGGCATCAGCAAAGAAGACGGCTCCGCCCGAAGATGACTTGCTCATCTTCACCACTGATAAGAAGAAGAAGGGCGGCCCGTCTAATGCCGAGGAAGGCCCTCCTGAGCCTCCGAAGCCAACGGTAAAGCAGATAATAGGCGGTCAGTCGTGGACTGGAAAGCTTCCGGTGAACCTGCTCTCAGAGCACTGCCAGAAGATGAAATGGGAGAGACCCGACTACCATCAGGTAAGAGCCATTCCGGTGCTACGCCAGAGGTTGTCGCCCCTAAGTATAGGGCTCAGAAAAGGACATCCCATTGGAGTTGCCTAACATGGGAAGCTATGATACGCCAGACTATCACCAGATGGCGTTCTTGTGAAATGATCCCATGCGAGGCCAACCCATGTGAAACTAGCAGGACTGGGTGTTTCGGTGAAAAAAAAAAACCTCGGTTCTAATCGCTTGCAAGTAATACGGAACTGTGCTGATGATACTTTTGTAGCGGCACAATGCAGATGGTTTCTCATCCATGGTCACTCTCAGTGCCAAGAACCCCAAAACAAAGGAGACCGTCAGACTTGAGCCCTTCAAGTTGCCTCCAAGCCATGTGCATCTGGCGTACAAGCCTACTGCCCTGGAGGCTAAACACTTTGCAGCCACATATGCGCTGTACAGGGTTTGCAGTATGAAGAACATGAGCATGGTCCTCCCGCCCGACTACAAGTCGTTATGGAAGGAATTCGAGACCTTGAAGAAGCAGGATGTCAAGGACGGCAAAGGCTGGATGTACGAGGCCGATCCCTTCAAAGCATTGGAAGAGAGGCAAGCTGCAAAGGTGGCTGCTGAGAAGAAGAGGAAGGAGCAGCAGGCCATCAAGGAGAAGGCCGCTCAGATGCCGGGCGCTTCGGGCCTGGTGCTCAGGGGCAACGCAGCTGCGTCTGGTGGCGGCGGCCACAATCCGATGAAGGGTTGGACTACGGTGCCCAAAATGGAGATGGGCAATAAGACAAGGCAGCACTTGGAGAGCCTCCTCAGGCGCGACACGATCTGGAACCCACATTCTGTCGTCATGAGCCAGAGCGAAAAGGCCTCCATCATCAAAGAGTTCAAGGATTTGGGATTCCGTCCCAGTCACATCGAGGAAGCAATCGAGGAATGCAAGGACCGCGAGGAGGCACTCGAATGGTTATTGATACACGTTCCCGAGGATGATCTGCCGAAATGGGCCTTGCCTGAAAAGTACGGCGCGGGTATATCTGTTGGGGCCACGGATCTGCGAAGAGAGGGTGCTGCGACTCGTCTGGCACAATCCGGCTACTCCATCGAACTTTGTCGCAAGGTCTACGACGACACCGGAGACGAGGGCAAGGCGGCCGAGGCACTTCAGAAGATTCTGCTGAGTAGCGGCTCGGATGTCGAACAAAACGCCATGGCCGACGACGCCCTGTCCCCTGAGGACCGTGACCAGCAATGGGAAGATGAGCTGGCAAGTTTGGAGTCGCTCTACGGGGAACAATATTCCCGCCTGGGGGCAGAGGTCTGCCAGGTGCGGCTGGAGTCGGTCACAAACGGCGCAAAGAAAGATGTCGAAGCCTCGATCCAACTCCGCAAATCGCCACACTACCCATCTCAGCTCATCATTTCAGTCATTGCAGACCTCCCATCATACATCAAGCTAAGTATCATCAAGAAGGCGCTGGCGTACATGGCCGAGTCTCTTCAAGGTGAGGAGACGAAGATGTTCTACATTATCAGCTGGATGCAGGAGAGCATCAACGACATTATTGAGAGGCCTGGTGCCCTTCGCGACATTGCAGCTGTGTCTTCCACTGCCTCAGAGGAGAAGACAGTCTCAGTGCGGAAGCGGGCTAAGAAAACGCCACGACATCCTAACCCTATATCATGGGTTCCAGAGAGCAGCGCCATTCAGAAGTGGATGGAGAGGCAAAAGTCACCGTCTTTCCAGAAGATGTTGGCCCAGCGCCGGAATTTGCCAGCCTGGGAAGTCCGAGAGGATATTGTTGACACAGTTGAGGCAAATCAGATCACCATTATCTCGGGTGAGACCGGCTCGGGCAAATCGACACAATCTGTGCAATTCATACTCGATGATCTCTATGATCGAGGTTACGCCAAGTGCGCAAATATCATAGTCACACAACCTCGCCGGATCTCTGCCCTTGGTCTGGCGGATCGAGTGAGTGAGGAACGCTGCATGACTGTTGGTCAAGAAGTCGGCTACTCCATTCGCGGCGAAAACAAGACAAGTAGGGACACGAAGATCACCTTTGTCACGACCGGCGTGCTTCTCAGACGACTACAGACCTCTGGCGGTCATATCAACGATGTAGTGGCTTCTCTTGCGGACGTTAGCCATGTTGTGATAGACGAGGTTCACGAGCGATCTCTCGACACCGACTTCTTGCTCAGCATCGTGCGCGACGTCCTTACGAAACGCAAAGACCTCAAGCTGATTCTCATGAGTGCAACGTTGGACTCTGCAACATTCGGAGACTATTTCAAGGCCGATGGACTTCAAGTCGGCTTTGTGGAAATCGCTGGCAGGACCTTCCCTGTCCAGGATTTCTACCTGGATGATATTATCCATCAGACTGGGTTCACGGGACCACAGGACTATCATGACAGCAAGGACCGCACTCTGGACGATGAGCAGCGAGTATCCAAGGTGATCCAGAGCCTCGGCATGCGAATAAACTACAACCTCCTCATGGAGACCACGAAGTGTATCGACACCGAATTGTCCCAGACGCAGAAATCAGGTGGCATACTCATCTTCCTGCCCGGTGTTGCAGAGATCAACCAGGTCTGCAGGCTGCTTAGCTCCGTCACATCCCTCTATGTCCTTCCTTTGCACGCTTCTCTCGAAACGAAGGAGCAGAGACGCGTTTTCGCGGCTCCGCCTTCGGGCAAGAGGAAGGTGGTCGTGGCTACCAACGTTGCCGAGACTTCTATCACGATCGACGACATTGTTGCCGTCATCGACAGCGGCCGAGTGAAGGAGACGAGCTACGATCCGCAAAACAATATGCGCAGGCTTGGCGAGACGTGGGCGTCCCGAGCTGCCTGTAAGCAGCGTCGAGGACGTGCCGGGCGTGTCCAGGCCGGGAAATGTTACAAGCTCTACACTCGGAATCTGGAAGAGCAGACCATGCTCGAGAGGCCGGACCCGGAAATACGGCGGGTCCCGTTGGAGCAGTTGTGCCTATCTGTTCGGGCGATGGGGAACAAAGACGTCGCTGGTTTCTTGGGCCGGACTCCCACACCACCCGAGGCGATGGCTGTTGAAGGTGCGGTCAAGATGCTTCGCCGGATGGGAGCTCTCGATGGAGACGAGCTTACAGCCCTCGGCCAGCAGCTCGCCATGATTCCTGCGGATTTGCGCTGTGGCAAACTCATGGTGTATGGCGCGATCTTCGGCTGCCTGGACGACTGTGTTACTATCGCCGCGATCTTGAGTACAAAGAGTCCGTTCTTGTCACCTCCGGACAAGCGAGAGCTGGCAAAGGAAGCGAAGATGAGGTTCGCCCAA
The DNA here is from genome assembly GCA_013435955.1 of Diaporthe sp. HANT25. Lineage (NCBI taxonomy): Eukaryota > Fungi > Ascomycota > Sordariomycetes > Diaporthales > Diaporthaceae > Diaporthe > Diaporthe sp. HANT25. The sequence continues at coordinate 4,028,997 of JACBFG010000011.1, read as the reverse complement.
GGGGACGGTGACCTCTTGACCGACCTGAGGGCATTCCAGCAGTGGGACGAGATGATGCAGGACCGGATGCCGCAGCGTCAGGTCCGGGGTTTCTGTGATGACAATTTCTTGTCATACAACACCATGTCAGATATCGCGTCGACGAGAACGCAGTATTATTCCTCTCTCGCCGAGGTGGGCATCGTCAACTCGTCAGACGTCTATTCCGGGAGATACAGAACTCAGTCGCCCTCCATGCCACTTCTTCGAGCGCTGACGGCCTCGGCCTTCAGCCCGCAAATTGCAAGAATCCAGTTCCCTGACAAGAAATATATGGCGTCGGTTTCCGGAGCTGTTGAGCTCGACCCGGAGGCCAAGACGATCAAGTACTTCAACCAGGAGAACGGCCGGGTGTTCGTGCACCCCAGCAGCACACTGTTTGACAGCCAAGGATTCTCGGGCAACGCAGCATTCGTATCGTACTTTACACTGATGGCCACGTCCAAGATATTCATCAGAGATTTGACTCGTAAGTACTCTGTCCTCGCAACCATGCGTTTGATCCCATTGCCGCCCCTCTCCTATCACCACTTTGTTTCTTATTGACTGGCTTAGCTTTCAACGCATACACGCTTTTGATGTTCTCCGGGGCTATCGAACTGGACACCCTAGGCCGAGGCCTTGTTGTAGATGGATGGCTACGCTTGAGGGGTTGGGCCCGTATTGGAGTTCTCATCTCGAGGCTCAGGGGCATGGTCGACAACATCATCGAGAGGAAGGTGGAGAATCCCTCTATAGATCTCCGAGACAATGACGTTATTAGGGCGGTCACAAAGTTGATAGAGCTAGACGGATTAGACGCGTGATCATTCACGCTCGTTATGGGACATTTTCATCCACGGCATTGGCTACTTTCGCAGCAGCGATACGCGCTGCCCGACTTCCTGCCCCAGGTCGTCTCCTACCGGCTCGCAAAACTCCCTTTCCCTCGTGGCAGAGATCGTTTCAAAGTCACTTCCCCGTCCAAGCAGTGCTCATTCTGCTAATGAGGCTCGAAGATTTGACCCTGAGAACGTATTCGGGGCACTGCTAAAAGATAGCGGCATGAGACGAGCCGATCGCCAAGTTTCTTGAGCGACTAGACAAGACGCAAGACGGGATTCGACCGTTTTTGACCGAAACGGTACCCCGCACGTGATCGGTCCGGTGGCACGGAAAAACGGCGCTAGAGGAAGGAGCCTCAGGCAGCCAAGGTTGGAGCCCCCTTCCCCTGCAGTGCACGTCCCATCGCGCCCTGCTCAATCGGAGGGACGCGGTGCATCACTTGTTTATCACCACTTTTCCCATTCCCTCCCCCGCCCTTGACGCGCCCATCACCCATCCAGACAATTGGCCTCCGATTCTTTCGATGCCAGTCGTCCGGCTGCCCCTCATGGACACCTCAGAAAACACCGCGACGCCGTCCCCGGCTCCGGATTCCCGGCGCCGCTCTGGCCGTCAGACGCGAGTCCCCGAGAAGTTCCAGCCCGAGATCACGATCGCGCCAAAACGCAAGAGGGGCGAGCAGGATGAGGAGGACGATGCCGAAAACCACGACCCCGAGGGAGAAGACGAAGATGAGGATTCGACCGAGGACGATGCCGACGACTCTCCTGCCGAAGAGGAGCGCGCCAAGCCCAAGAAGAAGAGGACCGCGTCGCAACAGTCGCGAGCCAAGAAACCTGCCGCAAAGAAGCCCAAGATCAACGGCGCAGGCCCCGCTGCTGGTTCAATTTCCCTAGGCCTTCCTAGTAGGCCCAAAGCGAAGAAGAGTGTACGCGTCATTACTGGCGACAGGCGCGACGGTGATGGAGTTTATGGTGAGCATTGGCGTACCTTGGAGCGCGCATGACCCCTATTGACGCAATGCAGCGGACATATTCGGATCCGGCGATTCATCGGACGATGTAGCGAGTCGGTGGTACCAGAAGTACAAAACGGACAACGAGGCAGCCGTGACAGACCTCGTCAACTGTGTCCTCCTCGCTGCCGGGTGCGACGAGCAAGTGACGGAAGACGACATTAGGGACCCCGACAACATTCAAAACCGCCTATCAGAACTGCAGGATCTGTACCAAGAGGTACGTCTACCATGTGTTGCTAATTGAACCAAGCTGACAAGTGGTAGAAACAAATCACCGACTACCCATTAGCAAGGCCGAAGGAGAGCAGGGGCTTCCGAGACTTGCTAGTCAACTTCTTCGAGTCTTTAATCAACGTCCTCCACGAGACAGATGTACTTTACACTGATGAACCGCTCATGGAGAACATTGCGCGCTGGTTGTACACTATGTCCTCGTCGACCCTGCGCCCATTCCGACATACAGCCACAACAATTGCCCTGGCCATGGAACTGGCCATGGCAAGCGTTGCAAAGAAGCTCGACGACAGGATAACGAAGACCGCGCAACAAGTCGACACGGAAAGGAGCCGGAAAGGCAAGAACAAGAATAAGGAGATGCTCGCCAATCTGCAGAGGTCACTCAACGAGGCAAACAACAACCGTGAGATGTGCGGCAAGTATATGCTAGACAACTTCGAAGTTGTTTTCGTCCACAGGTATCGCGATATCGATGCGCGCATCCGGACAGAGTGCGTCGAGGCACTTGGGTCATGGATCTGGATACTGCCAACAGTCTTCATGGAGCCTGAGTATCTGAGATACCTGGGCTGGCTGCTGTCGGACATTGTGCCCTCTGCGCGCCAGGAGGTGCTCAAGCAGCTGTCAAGAGTGTTCAAACGCGATGCCTCCAAGCTTGGCCATTTCATCGAGAGATTCCGGCCTCGTCTGATGGAAATGGCCACACAAGACTTGGACGTCAGCGTGCGTGTTGCAGCCATTGGTGTGATCGAGACCCTCGGAGAGGCAGGCATGCTTGAGCCCGACGAGATCGATGCAGTCGGCAAGCTCATTTTCGATTCAGAGCTACGAATCCGGAAATCCATTGTCAAGTTTTTCTCAGACGCAGTCCAGGCTGCTGTTGAACAGAAGGTCGAAGCGATAGGCGGCGAGGAGGCTGTCGAAGAGATGTTTCCTGAGGGTGAAGATGTCGATGACACTGCACCAAGGACCGAGTGGCTCGAAGTCAAGGCATTGGCGGAGACGCTAGCAGTCTACGAGTCACAGCTGGAGGATGCAGATGAAGATGATCGGCGTGGACTTGACATATCTGCGGATATGATCAATGCGACGGCTCCTGACACGCGGATGTCGCTAGCATCCCAAGTGCTGTACGAGAAGATGGAGACGGTCAAGAGCTGGGAGCTGCTTGCCGGCTTCTTACTGCACGATCATTCGACAAGCACAAAATCGAGGTCCAGATCAAAGGCGAGCTCAACTGAAGCGACAATGCGACAACACATCGCCCCCACGGCACAAGAAGAGGCCATTTTGCTCGAGGTTTTAGTTGCGGCTGTCAAACAAAACCTGGTGCATATACACGATGCCGAAAAAGGAAAGAAGAAACCGACGAGAGGAGATGTGGCAGATTCTGCCGAAGAAGTTGCTTTACACCTGGCCCATGTGATTCCAAAACTCTTGAACAAGTTTGGGGCTGATCCGAAGACGGCCACAACGGTCCTGCGTCTGCAGCACCTCCTGGACCTCGACGTTTTCCAACAACTCCGACAGGATTCATCGACATTTGAACATCTTCTGGACGGAATATGCACTCAATTTTCGAGACATGGAGACAAAGACGTTGTTTCAGAGGCGACGCTTGCTCTGCTCCATTCTCGAAAGTGCGAAGAATATGAAGAGACTGTGGACCTCAAGATATCGGCACTCTGGGAGAATGTTATCGACTCCTTGCGCGTCTTTGACAAATCCCATGACCTTGCAAAACGAGGCGGGTTGAGCGGGCCGATTCTTCTGGGTCTCTCTACGACGCTGATGAAGATTAGCAACCTGGCAAGAGTCAAGGATTGCATCGATGTTCTGGAAGCCGAAGGCACTACTGAGGGCTCCACGGCATCGGCCATTGAGATTTTGACCAGATCGGTCCATCGTGGTCGCTTCCAACAGGCTGACGAGGACCTCGACGATTTGGAAGACGAGGCTACCTCGTATGCGATCAAGTGCTGTCACTTCTACTTCATGTGGAAGGTCTTGTCACTTACGAGTGCCATCGAAATGCAGACGGACGTGTCGAACGCGGCAATAAGCCGCCTCGCAAATCTCAGGAAAACATACCAGGCCAACCTGATTCACACGTTGTCTTCCAGAGCCATCAATGACGACCTGCGTCTGTTTGCCACTGGCAGCCTGTGCGATCTGCACATTACGTTCAGCTCCATCCGGCGCACCCTCGAGCGGTGGTCGGCCGTTGGTGCAGCGAAGAAGTATGCCGGGCTCTTGCCTTTGGTCCAAGAGATACAACCAGGGCTCATCCCTGAGCTCATTAATGTTTTTGACGGCGCTGAGCGCGCATATGCCAAGAAGACCAAGAGGCATCTCAACGAGCCCGCCGAAGATGAGGATCCACTCGACGATGACCAACTCTCCGATGCCGAAGACGAGGAGGAGACATCAGCAGAAGAGAAACGAGCCTCGGAGCTCCGAGCAGAGAAGGCCTTGTGCGAGCTTACGGCCAAGTACGTTGTTGCCATCCTGTCGAAGATGGTGGATCAGAACGGGCCTCATGCGGGTAAGCTCAGGAAGCGACTCCTGCGCAACTCGGTGAAGCTTGGCAACAACTTCAAAGAGACGGTTGCGTTCTTGGACGAGAAGAAGATGAGGGACCTTGAGGAGGCGAAGAAGAGGAAGGCTGCCTCGAGAGCAAAGAGCAAGCAGCCGGTTGCCGCAAAGCAGCCCGAGAAGCCGGCCCTCAGCGCCGAGATAGTAGTCGCGGACGATGACGAGGACGACTCAGAGGTTGAGCAGCCGGACGAGCCAGAAGAGGGCACAGAGGAAGACTTGCGAAGACGAGAGCTGCTGGAAGATCCCATCGAGGACCACGAGAGCGAGGCTGGTGATCAACCTGCCGCTGATAATGGGGCTGATGAGGAGTCGATCCTGGGAGACTGAAGACAGAAAACGAAAAACACAGAGAGTCTCTTCTGAGCCTGGCGTTTTGGAGAGCTGGCGGGCGGGCATGGACGAACGGATCGACGGACCGACCGACTTTCTGACCGGTATGGACAGTGGCAATAGCTTTGCATGATTCTTTGGCAGCCTGGTCTGGTCTTTTGTATTTGTAATGAATATCTTGCGGGAGGCTGGAGAGGGTTTAGAAGCTCTTGGCACACAGGAAAAAAGCGGAAGCGGGCAAGCTCGAGGGGGAGGGCGGCAGTTTCGCTTGCGATGAATGATGGTAAATACTTTTCCTTCTCTACAACGGTCATGAATGCCCCGTGTTACATACCCTTTGAATCAATGCTATTTTTTCGGAGAGCTAGCCGGGCAAGCACAGATGGCGAGCGATCAAGTCTGTATACATCCATCCTATTTGAAGGTGGTAATGTGGTGGTATCGAAACTCCCAAGACCTCAACAACGCCAGACGAAGACAGAAACAGAAAACCACCAAATCACAGGAAGCGTGACGAAACATCACAACGCCGAGCTAATCGCTGGGGATCTTGGTCCCGAAAAGTCCAAACATCCTCTGCCACCTTTTGCCCTCGCCGGCATTCTCATCCTCGCCCTCTTCGGCCTCCACCTTGACACCGTACTGCTGTATACAGCACGCAAACGGCTTATTTGAGATCTGGCCGAGGCTCAGGGTATGCCCGGCGGCCTCGTCCCCATCCTCCTCGCCCCCGCCAGCGCCAGAGCTGGGCGGCGGCATCTTGCGGAGGATCCTGTCCCTGCGCTCCCTCTTGCGCGCCTCGAGGTCGACCTTGCGCTCCTCGAGGTCGCCCCAGAGCTTGAACATCTGCTCGCGGAGCTTGCTCAGGTGCTCCTCCCCGCCCGGGGCGCGCAGGTCCCGCGCGTCGATGTCCGTGAGCAGCTGGGCCTCGGGGTTCCCGACGTGGACCCAGGCGGTGGCCGGCGTCTTGTCCCTCCTGGCGGCAGGCGGCCGGACCTCCTCGAGCTTGAGGGCGAAGCGCCACTCCCAGACGCGGTTGCGGCTGCTGTGGTGTCGGGTGCGGCCCTCGTCGTCTTCGTCCGAGTCCGGGTCGATGTCGTCCGCGCTGTTGTCGGACAGGCAGTCGTTGTCGGTGCGCCGCCGGCTGACGGCAAAGTCCTCGAGGCTGGAGGGGTGGAAGTCTACGACGCGGGCGTGGGTGCGGTCTTTGGCGCAGGTGAAGGGCAGCTCGAGTGCTACCGGCTCGTTGGCGATGGTGGTGTGGTAGACGACTGGCTCGAGGATAGAAGAGAGAGGCCTGGGTTTCACGTTAGGATTTTCGCATTTGACTATGATGATGTCCGGTTAGCTAAAAAGTGTACCCGCAGGGCTCGCTTCAGACATGCAGGTGGGAACTTACTCAGATCATTCAGGTCGGGGATGAATTGCTCCTTGCTCTCCTTTGCCTCCGCCTCCTCGAACGCCTTCTGTTTTGCGGCTCGATTTGCTAACCGTCTGGTCTTGGAGTTGTCTGTCGCCAACGACTCCTCGGCCTTCCTCTTCTGCCCGCCCTTGGGGTAGCCTCTCGCTTTGTCATAATCACGCTTCCTCCTGATGGCATCGCGAAGGCGAGGATCTACCTTCTCGCTGTCGGCCTGGGGATCCAAAATTTGTACTTTGATTTTGTCTGAGAAATTCGAATACTCTTTTTCCCCGTGAAGGAAGCCCTCGAGGTTTGCAGAATTGCGGCCGTACCCAATCTGAACTTTTTGTAGGTAAACCCAGGTGCCGATTTCGACCCGGCCCCGGATGAAATCGGCGTGAGGCTCCCAACATGTTAGTTGTATAGACCGCTTGCCGAGGGGCCCGCGCCATTTGCCGTCAGCCTCTCGAGGCTCTGTCGGCTTCTTGACCTTGTTGGTGTAGCCATATGGGTCCCCGTCGAGCACGGGCACGCCGTCAGTCCAGTCTGGGCTGTCATCTGTCTTGTGGAAGAAGCTCGGGTTCTCGGTCCAGTCAGAGGCCCACAGACACACCTTGTCACCCTCATCAAATGGTTGTCGGACGACCTGCACGATAAGGTCGGCAAACATGCGGTCCTGGACGTCGGCAAGTAGGCTGAAATGGTTTCTGACGTTCTTGGACAGCTCAGCTCGGGCAGAAAAGTCCTCTCGGTCAGGGATGTACTGCTTGTCTATGTTGTCATACAGCCATGTGACATACTCATGCTCTTTGTCTCCGGGCCTCCAGGTGACTTGGCGTGGAGGACTCCTGAGGGCGCCCGATGCAGACTGAGATGAGCCAAACCTAGGGATCTGCATGGCGGCGTAGACGTGTATATCGGTACGATACGAGGTAAGCAGGGACGAACCACCTTTGAAAGTCTGGAGTTTTGCCGTGTGGACCAGAACGACATCACCGGCCTCAACGGTGGGCATTTCTTTCTCCTTGCGGAAGACATGGATGTCGATACTATCACCGTTACCTTGCGTGGACAGATCGTACAGACTCAGAGAGCTCTTGTAGTCTGAGGGTAGCACAATCAGTAATGCGGCCCATATAATGAGAATAGAAGACGTAATTCTCACCCGAGCCTCCAGTCGGAATGGGCGATTGGAAGTCCTTGACGACGCCTATCACGCTCACCATTTTACCTGGACCGTGAATGCCTTCGAGGAGTTCGCTGACGGAGATGAAGGGCCGAGGCAGCGGTAAGGCATCTTGAGCCCTCCTACGGCTTGAGGAATTGGACTGATATCGAGACATGGCGACGTTAACGGATGCGTCAACGGGGGCATGGAAGGAAACAATGGCGGAACAGAGTTGGTGCTATCTGGTGCCTGGAGAATTGAGAATTTGAGATTGAAATGAATCCAGGTGGATCATGTCTCAAGAGACTAGAGGATTTGACACTTGCATCATATGTGCTACCTTGTGCTGGTCTTGAATGTGCCTACTGATTTTGTGAATGGCTTCACTCAACCACTGAGACTAGACGCGTCGACGCGCCAGTGCCTACAGTAAGGACTGTCGGACCATGTACCTCTGTACCTTCCATGCTGGGAGGTGACTGTTAGGCAGGCAGGCAGGGTAGGCCCACCAGATGTGGGCAGGGGGGGAAGAGCATGAGCCAGTCCTGCTTTGTCTGTTAAGGTGTGTGGGGGCGGGTACTTAGAGTACATGCGGAACTGGCAGGCTACCGCGTGGGAGACTATTGCCTGATAAGTCAGGCTGACATACCAAGACACACCAAGTGAGTGGCCATGCCAGCCGTGGAAGGTTCCTTTCAGAGCTCCCAAAGCTGGCGGCGCAGGTTTCGAAAATCGCCTTCCCTGACTGACTCTTAGCGGCGAGCCCCACTGAAAGCGGCCCAAGCCTCAAGATGCTCACGACGCACATGCCCACATGTGCCCCGGGTGCATTTAGACTCCAGTCTCCCACTCCCACTCCCCCTCCACACAGCCTGCCTGCCCACCTGCCCGCCCAGAACAGACCGAGCCAGAAGTGAGCCCAGAGGCCCAAAGCCCACGCCCAATAACCTCCTTGCCGCTTCCGCCCATTCCATCTCCAAAATTCTTGCACCGCGACAACACCAAAACCAAAACATCCTTCTACCCCGTCGTTGTCATCCACCCGACGGCATCAATAGGCACGTACCCACTGCAGCCCAAATCCCCCTCCAGCCTGTGCGTGTGCATCCTGCAGCCTCTAACCACTTGTTCGTCACAGCAGAGTTTTGGTCTTGTTTCCTACCAAACAGCCGACAACCGCGTCGACACACGTAACCCAGCCCAACCCAACCAACCAGCTACCCCGTCGTGCTCGTCTCTCCCCCGCCAGCAAAAACGTCAAAACACACACGTCACAGCACAGCGCAGCAGCACCGCAACCATGGCTGAGCGCTACATCCCCGAGCACAGAAGGACCCAGTTCAAGGCAAAGAACACCTTCAAGCCAGATGAGCTCCGCCGCCGTCGCGAGGAGCAGCAGGTCGAGATTCGAAAGGCAAAGCGTGAGGAGAACTTGGCAAAGCGACGAGGCATCGGCACTGGCGACAACCGACCTGGTGCCTCCCTCGGCGCCGCCCCCGACAGCGAGGATGAGAACCCTCCCACAGAGTCCCAGGTATGTTGCCAACGACCCTCTCGCAATCTTTCTCTCGCTCTTCCTTCTTGTGCTCCCTTTTGCGATCATGCATATGTCAACTGCAACGCCCAAGGCTCTCGCAGGCGATGGTACTGCTGTGTGCTGTCTTCCCCGCGCCTTGCAGCATCGGCCTTGCGACGCTCTCCCACCCCTCACCTCACATGAATCTTCCTCTGAGCAAGACCTGCGCGCATCAGCAGCAACCCACCTTTTTGGGCCCACTGCCAATGCCTGTGTCAACACCAGCATCTTGCGAACCCTGCATCGTTAATCACCACAACATTCCCCTCCAAACCCCCCTCCAACATATGAGATTGCAACTGCCATTGCCTCCGTCCTGTCAATCGCTACACCACTCTCCTGGAGATGCCAGTATACTAACTTGCAACAGTTGAGCGAGGACCTCCCTCAGATGGTGCAGGGTGTCTTCTCGGACCAGATCGATCTGCAGATCCAGGCTACCACCCGGTTCCGAAAACTCTTGTCCAAGGAGCGCAACCCCCCGATCGAGGAGGTCATCAAGACCGGTGTCGTCAGCCGTTTCGTCGAGTTCCTCCGATCCCCCCACACTCTCGTCCAGTTCGAGGCTGCCTGGGCCCTCACCAACATCGCCTCCGGTAGTGCTGCACAGACCCAGGTTGTTATCGAGGCCGGCGCCGTCCCCATCTTTGTCGAGCTCCTCGCCAGCCCAGAGCCCGATGTCCGCGAGCAGGCTGTGTGGGCCCTCGGAAACATTGCCGGTGACAGCCCACAATGCCGCGACTACGTCCTGAGCTGCGGCGCCCTGAAGCCTCTGCTGGCTCTGCTTGGTGATAGCCGCAAGCTCAGCATGCTGCGCAACGCCACCTGGACCCTGAGCAACTTCTGCCGTGGCAAGACCCCTCAGCCAGACTGGAACACAGTGCGTTTGAACATGCCGTCCTGGCATCCACTCCAGACCAAACCCACAGCTAACAAACTGCCACAGATCGCCCCTGCGCTCCCCGTGCTTTCCAAGCTGGTCTACTCTCTGGACGATGAGGTCTTGATCGATGCCTGCTGGGCTATCTCCTACCTGTCCGACGGGTCCAACGACAAGATTCAGGCCGTTATTGAAGCCGGTATCCCCCGCCGTCTGGTCGAGCTGCTCATGCACGCCTCCACGTCTGTGCAGACTCCCGCCCTGCGCTCTGTTGGAAACATCGTCACCGGTGACGACGTTCAGACCCAGGTCATCATCAACTGCGGTGCCCTGCCCTGCCTGCTGTCTCTCCTGAGCTCCAACAAGGACGGTATCCGGAAGGAGGCGTGCTGGACCATTTCCAACATCACCGCCGGTAACTCGACCCAGATCCAGGCCGTCGTTGACGCTAACATCATCCCGCCTCTGATTCACCTGCTGTCCAACGGTGACCTTAAGACGCGCAAGGAGGCTTGCTGGGCTATCAGCAACGCTACTAGTGGAGGTCTTCAGAAGCCCGACCAGATCCGCTATCTCGTCGCTCAGGGCTGCATCAAGCCCCTGTGTGACCTTCTCGGCTGCCCAGACAACAAGATCATCCAGGTCGCCCTGGACGGCCTTGAGAACATCCTCAAGGTCGGTGACCTGGACAAGCAGGCCGCCGGTGATGCGCCTGACGCCATCAACCGCTACGCTCTTTTCATCGAGGAGTGCGGCGGCATGGAGAAGATCCACGAGTGCCAGACCAACGCCAACGAGGAGATCTACATGAAGGCCTACAACATCATCGAGAAGTACTTCTCCGACGAGGACGAGAACGCCGACGACGGCATGGCACAGGCCCAGGGCCCCAACGGTACCTTTGGCTTCGGTGCTGGTGCCAACGGTGGTCAGGGCGCTGCGCCTTTCAACTTCTCCAATGCCAACGAGAATGAGTCCATGGAGATGTAGGACCTTCGCCATGAGCACATGGTGGACTTGATGTACTAGCAGCCAGATACTGGCCGTCGGCGGACAGACGGAATGTCACCCTCAATTGACGACACAGCACAGGGCCAAGTTGATAACTGCCCACCCCATTTCACATCACAAAGCGGCGTTGATTGCTTGTTTCCCCCAATGACCTAAGGAGAAAGACATTTCGCAGACCCCGGCACGGAGCGAGGGAGAGAGAGAGGGAAGAGATGGGGGCTCAGGGGGTAGTGGCACAGATGAAGGGAAGATAGAGGTCCTTTGGTAGCTTGAAAGCTCCAGCCTCGTGTATGTTTGGTCAGGAAGAAGCCGCCCAGCTAGGAAGCCTAGGGCCAAGAAGGGCAAGAAAGGCACATACGGGCGTCAAGGGTCGATAATGGTAGCTTTAAAGCTCCAACCCTTTTGGCACAGGTGAAGGCGTTGAGCCCGGCAAGCACATTTCTATGACGAGGCCGGGGAGCAATAGGAAACTGGCCCACGAGGATTATGACTCAGCGGGCACAAGACCAAGAGTATGTCCGCAGGGATTAATCAGGAGGCCAAGAGACAGACTGCCATTGCTAGTGCATGGCAGTCTGATGGAGTATGAACAAAGCATTGTGTCACGACCAAGTGGTCGGTGATACAAAGGTCAATTCGCCGCACGCAGCCTTTCTAAGGCATCGCAAGAATAGTAGCCCAATAGTTACTCAAAATGCGACCAAGCTCACCCCAACCAGTGCTCAAGGGCTAGGTGAAGCCAATGTTGATGGGACCTGTACTAGTGGAGCCGGACCTGGCAATCTGTCTGTCTAGTCTCATGCCTGGTGGAATCCATCCGGAGAGGCCCTTAAGTTGTTGCTCCAAATTGATGGATGCAACATATTGGCTCTGATCCACACATAATATTTTCCCATGGAACTGAACACCTCTCCTTGGGTTTTCCTTCCTCAAACATATCTGCCGCGCACACTTCTGCATCTCTGGTACAATAGTACAAGCAGCTGTATTACCTTGACCCCGGAATCACTAACGATCCCGAGAACCTTCCTGACCTGAATCAACTACTAAGCATGGCCCGCACAAAGTCTCGAACTTGTGGTTTCTGCCACAAGAGGGGGCACATTGAGAAGAATTGTTGGAAAAAGACTCCTGCTCTGAAATCACCAACTACTTCCCGCCAGGCCACTACTAAGGGGTCTCCAAATGACACAAGTGGTGAAAGCACTCAATCATCTGAGCACCTCAATTCTTTGACCACCCGGAGCCACGATCCCATTCAAGGGAGCACCTCTGCAGCGGGAGAACAAGAACAACGATGTCTACTTTTGAAATTGCCCAATGAGCTTCTGGTGGAGATTGCTGCATTTTTGTGTGCACCAGATGAAGCTGGGCACGTTTGCTTCCAGGCTATCAAATCATTTTCGTTGGTTTCAAAAAGAGTCCGCAGCGTTACTATTGAGCAACTTCCTTTGACTTTCAGTAGTCAATCTCTGCAATTTAGGCAGCTCATTGAAAGCAAAGGCTACCTGAGCCAGGTCAAGTAAGTCTGATGGCCAAGCTCACTACCTGTGGCCTCCTTCAGGGCCCCTTGCCCTGGATTTCACCTGGTATGGAAAAGATGCTTTGTTACATGTGTGGCTAACCTTTTCTTGCAGGCAGCTTGTGCTAAAGCCTAAGCCAACCAACACGAAGTTTAATAAGGGCTCATTGAGGATCAACGGACTCCTAAGCCACATGCCTCGCCTCCGTGAGCTGAACATACATGTGGGCGTGCCATTGCTCGGTATCTTGAGAGAGGGGGCGCTGCCCACGGTGAAAACACTGAGCGTGCCTATCAACCAGTATGGGCCAGTGTATGATGTGACGTCCATAATTCGAGCTTGTCCGAACGTGGTCTTGCTCCGTATGAACGTCAACGGCGCGCCCGAGCCCATTTGGACCGGGGGTAGCAGTGAGATGTCTGGTACAAAATGTCGAAGAGCACTAGAAGCAGCGGCTGCATTGGGATCACTCCAAGCCTTGGAAATGTTTAAATTCGGCAATCTCTATGAGACTTTGGAAGTGGAACTACCCGCTGGTATGTATAGGTTCGGTGATTTCGACCCACGCGGCTGGGGGAACGGCTGGGTTCCGGAAGATTTGAAAGGTTTGTACAAAGCTCCCAAGACATGAGGATTGACGAACGGCGGTACTAATTCAAGGTTTAGTCATCAGGCAATACTTCCCCCATATCCCCAGTCTGGCTCTTTACGGACACGTGGGATATAATTTGAGAAGTCATCGTTATGTTAGAATCTCGGTGGGTCAAAAAACATGTGGTGTGTTTGAAATGTGGAATCGAACAAGACTAACGGAACCCTAGGATCTCCTCTCCGAATGCGGTGAAATGACAAATCTTAGTAGCCTCACTATGACGACTGAAGCTGTCGATGCTTGGACGTGGATTGAGCCGCGCTTCTTCCAGAGTCCGGTCCAATTCGAGAACGATGACGAGTTAATCTGGTCAGGCGCAGGCGACGAGAGTCGTGAGTACCCGGCCGTCGGCAGAGCATTCGAAGCGTGCGCAAACCTCCAGGAGTTGTCTTTTGTTTACGGCCCCCAGGGGAGGACTTGGACTGCTTCCTGCGCAGACCGAGAAGCTCATGAGCAAGATACAAAAGCCTTCAAGACTCGGGATTTCGTCAACTCCAAGTACACCTTCCGCGCGCCAGGAACGGACTACATCAAGCACCGATGGTTTTGAGAGGCGGCACATTGGGCGTGTCTGTTAACCCTTGCTGTTTTTCAGTTTAAGGCCCGAAGATGAGAATGCATTTGCGGCTCGCGATGTTCCAGCACTAGCCACCAGAGTATTTCTCGATAAACCTCTGCACATGAGCATAGGCGGATCAAGACTTCTCTTTGCGGGGTCTTTGCGTCAATTCATTGTTGAATATAACAGTTACCCAGAAGGAGGCGAGGAGTTTTGCACAATCACAGACAGGTATGGATTAAGAATGGGGACTGGGCGTTTGTGTTATTTCTGCTACCAAGAAAAGTGCACGGTCACATCGTTAACGCACCTGGCGTTCTGCTCTTGTTAGAAAAGACGATCAAGAATACACAGCATACGCTCAAGCTTGTGGAAATACAGAAATTGAACAAGTGACTGCAATGAATTTGTAATCATGTTGGTTGTCACCATTAGGGCGTGGGAGATGTGGAACATATATGCAAGCCCAAGGTCAACTTGTGCCAAGCACAATGGAGTATATAGGTCGAAGTACTTACTCCAACGCTTTTATTCCACTAGCAAATCAAGAACATCGATTAGTCTCAAGCCTTGCCAAATATACTCAACCATGACCAAGCCCCAGCCCACTTCCCGGCGAGCCTTCCGCCGCACCGACGACCACACCCCGGGCACGCCCAAGGTCAAGCTGGTGACGGAGCCACTGCCCCTCCCCCTGGACCCGAGCTCGGTGCTGATCAGGGTACACGCCGTGGCGCTCAACTACCGCGACGCCAACATCGCCAACGGCGGGAACCCGTGGCCGGTGACAAGCCACGGGGTTCCCTGCAACGACGCGGCGGGCGAGGTCATCGCGGCGGGCGACAAGGTGCGGTCCCTGAAGGTCGGCGACCGGGTGGCGCCCGTCACGGATACGGAGAACCTTACGGGCAGGGAGGCGGGGCGGTCGTGGCTGGCTGCGGACGAGGACGGCGTGCTGGCGGATTACGTGGTGTTCGAGGAGTGGAAGGTGTGTAAGCTTCCGGGGTACCTGGATTGGGTGTCTGCGAGTATAATCCCCTGCGCTGGCACGACGGCGTGGTCGGCGCTGAAGGGGGTGGGGATCGGGCAGAGTGTTCTCATACAAGGTGCGCTATTTCATGTTTATGGAAAGTATATATAATACCCACTGATGATTTTTTGGTAGGTACGGGTGGGGTGAGCATGTTCGCGCTCAAGCTCGCCCAGAGCGCGGGTATGAAGGTCGTGTTGACCTCGTCGAGCGACGAGAAGCTGGAGAGGATCAGCAGACAGATTTCGAGCCCATCGCTTGTGACGGTGAACTACGCCAGGAACCCCGAGTGGCACGAGGAGGTGCTGAGGCTGACGGACGGTGTCGGGGTGGACCTCGTGGTCGAGGTCGGGGGCTCCTCGTCCCTGGTCAAGAGCATGAAGTGCACCCGGCGCGGTGGCATAGTCAGCGTGGTCGGCTACCTCAGCAAGCAGGATCCTGAGCAGCTTGCAGAGCTTCTCCCAGTTATCATTGACAGGAGGGTGGTTGTGAGGTAAGTAGTTCCCAGGTTTATAGAGCACGAAGGCTGACCCAGGCACAGAGGCATCAACGCTGGATCCAAGCTTGACATGGACGACCTCTGTGCTGCGCTATCAGCTACGCAGATCCAGTTCGACGATATCATAGACTCAGTCAAGCCATTTGAGGAAGCTGATGAGGCAATCGAGTATGTGTGGCAGGGCAACCAGGTCGGCAAGGTGGTGCTCAGTCTATAAATATTGCCCTACTCGCTTGTACATGATCTCAAGCAGCTGAACTATTGGACCTTATATCGTTATAATGAAACGCGTGAAATTTGTTCCTACGAAAGGAAGTCATATGTATAATACATAATACAACGATATCTACCGTGATTGTCTCCTTCACATTCTCCACATGCCAAGGAATGAGTGTGCAAGTGAGCCGATTCAGGTCTGCACACTGAGTTCTGCAGCAACCGTATTCTCACTTTTTTTGACATGATACTATATATATATCTGTCACCAGCCATTC
>JACBFG010000011.1:3985669-4013130 GCA_013435955.1 Diaporthe sp. HANT25 | reverse complement strand
CCCCCCCCCCCCCCCCCCGTGTGGTGGCACTTGTGCCACTTCGCAGGGATGCGGCCTGGCCCCAGCCAAATGCAGGCCCCTCACCTTCATCGGGGATGGTGCAGCACAGTGTCTTCTCTGCTTCCTTTCGTGCGCGCACAACAACTTATAGACTAATGCTTCGTCCGCACTTCACTCGGCCCGTGCAGTTATTTTCTTCTCTCCGTTGTACTCCTGACCCAAAGACGCGTCATTGCCTTCAATTGCTCTTCTCCCACCCCTGAGCGATACTGAGCCGAGATGCTGTCCCGAACTGGCCGCTTGACCGGCGCGTGGCTGCGGCCGACCCTTCGTCTCCCTGGAGATGCAGGCCACATTTGCCCCGTCGTGCCTCGAGCAGACGTCTCAGCCACGTCCATGCTTCCAGTCTCGACATGTCTCCCGCAGTTTGGCTGCCGATTTGTCTCTTCAAAGGCGAAGATATATTCTACCCGCCTGAAGGTGAAGGACAGAGCTCCCAGGAAAGATGGGCTGTCGGCTGGCAACAAGAAGCCGGCCAGTGCCGAGGTAATAGGCACGCTGGTGAAGGCGGGACAGACGACCGATCCAAGGGAAATTTCTCTCGACTTCGAGAAGCTTAGTGCGCCAGTCACCGTGTCAAAGCTTTGGTTGAGAGATGCATGCCAATGCCACCGGTGTGTGAGCGAGTCCTCGGGCCAGAAACGTTTCGCGACCTGCGATATACCGTCCGACCTCAAGGTCGACGGCCTGAGGGTTCTGGAGGATGGGGGCCTCGAGGTATCCTGGGCCGACGACATTGCGCCCGGTGGCGGCCAGCACGTGTCAACATACCCGCTTTCTTTGCTACACGACATATTGTTGCGCCCGATTCCTTACCGTCGCAACAGATCGGCACGTGAGATCTGGGACTCCCGGCATTTCGAGAAGGACAGTCGGTCGAGAGAGATCAGCTATTCGTCTTGGATGGAAGACGCCTCTCGTTTTGCCGAGGCTTTCCGCAACCTGCACCACTGGGGGCTGGTCGTCATCCGAGGCGTGCCCCAGACAGAAGATGCCGTCGAGCAGGTGGCCTCAAGGCTCGGCCACCTGCAAGCAACTTTCTACGGGCCGACATGGGACGTAGTTTCAAAGCCACAGGCCGAGAATGTTGCATACACCAACGAGTTCCTATGCCTCCACCAGGACCTGATGTACTTGAACGAGCCTCCGAGGATCCAGATCCTTCACTGCCTCGAGAACGGCTGCGAGGGAGGCGATTCCCTTTTCTCCGATGGACTCCGAGCCGCCCACGACATGCGGCTTAACAACGAGAGTCATTATCGTACGCTTGCAACCAGCTTGGTCGATTTTCACTACGCCAAAGGGGGTCATTATTGGCACAATAATCACACAACCATCGTCACCTCTGGACACAAGAATATACTGAGGTCAAATCCAATGAGCGTTCGCTGGTCGCCGCCTTTCCAAGCACCATTCTGGTCGGCTCTTCATCAAGGCGAAATGGATTCTCCATTTGATCATCGAGCCGGTTTCTTGGTTGAGAGCTGGCAGCAAGCAGCCAAGGTCTTCAAGGACAGCGTGGAAGACCCTGTCAACATGGTCCAATTCAGGCTGCAGCCCGGAGACTGCGTCGTCTTTGATAACTGGCGCGTCCTGCATGGGCGGCGTGCATTTGATACGGCGTCCGGCAGGCGCCATTTGAGAGGGACATATGTTGAGGATCAAGCCCTCAACAGCACGTGGATACGACTGCAGCGACAAGGCCTGATGTTCCCGGACGAACAAGGGCCTGGCTTGGAGGAAACAAGAAGAGCCGGCCGCATATTGGGCCGAGAGGAAGGGCGTCCTGTCTCCGAGCAGTCCGATGATAAAGCGGAAGCTTGAGATCACGATGCTGTGACAAAAGAACATGCCTCCGAGTCTGGTGGATGATGGTAAATAGAGCATGTATGTATAGTTAGACTGGACCGGTGGTCATATTTGACGTCAAGGGTTGTTCCCTAGTGAGTTCCTGACGGACAACCGGTTTGTGCCATATTGCAAGAAGGCTTAGGAACCGGGACCTTTCAAAACAAAGATGGTCGGTCATGAATATGCCGTCTGAGTTCCCTGCGTCTCGAACTTACAATGACAGTACCGCAGGCAAATGGCCGCTATTTCCAAGTAGAATTCGAAGGACTCCTTTTCAGATCGATTTTTCCTCTGGCAGACACAAAGAGCAGAGAGTCAATGCACTGATGATACCCAACGGTGCTGGATGTATAATTTGGCTGGCTGCATGTTGACAAGGTGGCCTTAGAAGAAACATCAACCCAGCCCATTACCGCACACACATCAGGGCCTGGTCCCCGAAGTGCTCCTCGACACTGCCCTCCTTCGCAAGCATAGAACCAATCCACATCCTCCCGGCCTCGACCGTAGTCGCCCCAAACTTGACGACCACGCAGCCCCTGACACTGGCCGCCGACCAGAGGACCTTTTCCCGCCTCTCCATCTCCAGCCTCTCCTCGCGCCAGACCACGTGCGGGTCCCGCGCGCCCTTGTCCTCGGCGAGCCGCCTGGCCTCCTCGGTCCGCCAGTCCCGCGCCCCGATGCGCGGCAGGGCCGCGAACTCGGCCACGAAGAACTCGCCCAGGGACCTGGTCAGCGGCCCGCGCAGGATGAGGGTTCCGAAGATGCCCAGCCCGTGCATCGTGGACCTCAGGTCCCCCACCGCCGCGGCGGAGAGGGACGCCCTGCTGTCGAGCTTGACGGCGTCGCGCACGAGGAGCCTGCCGCTGTTGATGCCCTTGAGCGCGGTGCCAGAAGCGCCCGGGGACCACCAGACCTCGTTGCGCCCGATCCACTTGACCAGGTCCCAGTCCTCGCCGCGGGCACTGCGCCCCTGCGTCACCCAGTCCAGGAGGAACAGCGATGCTCCCGGGCCCCTGAGCCGGAAGATCTGCGTCTGCTCGTAGACGCTCTCGGCGAAGGGCTGGACCGGGTCCGGGAGCAGGCACAGGGCCGCGCCGTCGTCGACTGTCACGTTCAGCGTCTGGCGGGTGACGATGTCCGGGGTGGCGGACTTGAAGATCTTGGTGTGGCCCTGGGTGACGATGCTGAGGCGCGCATCGCGCTGCACTTCGATGGTCAGGTTGACCGTGTCTCCGCCTACGAGGCCGCCGCCGTAGGAGAGCAGAAAGACGAGGACGGATTTGTCCTGTTGGTGGTTCCGGGGAGGCGAGATGAGTTTGAGAGGATACTGGTAGGTTATGCACTCAAGATGCGAGTGGCCATTGGGCAATCGCTTTACTGTGATTGTTCCATCTCCGGGAGCAGAGGCGGAGGCAGGGAACGGCGAGTTCATGGCGGTCTTATCATGTTCATCTTGACATTGCGGATGATATCAGAGAGAAAGTCGACGGGATGCAAGAGACCAAGATGAGCCAGCGATAATATCCAAGACCAAAGAAATGTAGCAACTTGTAAGTGTTAAAAGGACCTTTGATGAAGTGAAAAGCTCTGTTGGGACGAGGACGGTATATAAGACATGAGGCTTGATAAACATGTGGGATGAGACCAATTTCTATAATGTGAATCCCATGATATTAGTCAAAAGCCCATTTCGTACCCAGGCACGCAGTAGTCGGGCCACTAAGAGCTACCCCTGCTCGAGCCCTGTAGTGTGGTACATGCTGGGTGACAGGGGTCTTATCGATAACTATTTTTCGATGCGTGGTCGCCGTCCCCCACCAGACTTTCTTCCTTGGTCCCCAAACTCGACGGGGCATTGATGACTCTTCGGCGAAACCATGACATGACAACGACTGCCTAGACTCATTCCCTCCGGACCATTCGCCGTCTTAGCGACATCGTCGACGCCCAAGGATCCGAAATAGCACAACACAACGGATATGGCTCCAGAAGGCCGTGGTGCCCCTCGAGGCAGGGGCCGTGGCCGAGGCGGCCGAGGTCGTGGTGGTCGCGGAGGTGCCTCTGCTGCTCCAAGCGGTGGTGCGCAAGACTCAGTAGCCGGGGATGCATCTGCACCTGCAGCTCCCTCCTCAGAGACGAAGACGCCTGGCCAGGACACCGCCGCCGATACCCCCACCTCTCAAGCAGCACCAACTCCCAGCGCAAGCACAACGAGACCAGCACCAGCGGCACGGCCGGCAGCTGCGACCCGAGGAAGCGGTTCTGGATTTGGCAAGTTCCTTCCCAGGGCTGTGCGGCGGTCACAATTGGACAGAGAAGCAATCGCGCAGAAGGAGACGCAGAAACTCGAGGACAAGGCGGCGCAGGATGCGCGCATGAAGCGCGCAGCACGGGGCCGAGGTGGAAGGCGCGCTCGAGGTGGCCCCGCGGGCGGCTTCCAAGACCGTGTCATCAGGGGTGGGGCTGGTGGTTTTGGGTCCATGATTGAAGCTACTAGCTCTCGTGAGTGCCTCGGGAGTTGCCGCTACACAAGTTCATTTACTGACAACAACCAGGAGGAGGATCCAGCGGATTCGGACGACTGTACGACTACGGCGGAGCTGGAGGCGGCGGCGGCTCGGGTGGCGGTGGCTGGTCTGGCGGCGTCAAATCAGAAGGAGCCAAGGGTTTCAGCGGCGAGTCGAGCAGACCGACCGGCAGGCGCATGAACACTGACAAGATCGTCGAATATGTGGTCATCGAAGACGAGGAGGAACAAGTCAAGAGCAAGGAGGGAACGCCAGTACTACTGCCCAAGGGCATGCAACGCCAAGAACCCAAGGAGCCGGATCAACCAGAAGTCGCTACTGCCGAGGAAGTCGAGGCTGCGGACAGAGGAGAGGCCGTGGTAACCGTCTCTTCAGGCGACGCCTCGGAAGACGAGGACATATTCTTGAACGAAAATGATGTGGAGATGAAGGATGACGACCGCAAGTGGCCCGGTGCGAAACCGAACCGTCGCGTTAAGATCGAAGGCGAGGAGGTCAACGAGATCGACACTCTCACGACGAAACGGGCTATCAAGAAGGCAGAGGAGAAGGCGAAAGCGCTTAAGAAGAGATACAAGGATCCCGAGGACCAGCTTGCCGCAGAGAACCTGGCTTTCCAACGACGGTTGTTCGGCGTCTCGAGCGGAGAAGAGGACGACGACTCAGATGTTCAAGAGACCAAGCCTCCCCGGAAACCCGCAATCATTGACGGAAACCTCTACATGTTCCAGTTTCCTCCCCTCCTACCACCACTTCACACAGTCGAGCGGACACAGCAGTCACAAGGCCCCGTTAAGGACGAGCCCAACGACGACGTGGTCATGCTCGACGCACCGGCCCACAGCTCCGACAAACCGGTCGACCTCACCGCAAACGACGACGCCAACATCAAGCAGGAGGAGGGCGCCGACGACAAGGCGCCGCGGGAGCCAGAGGAGCAACCTGAAGGGTTCGTCGGCCGGCTCATCATCCGCAAGTCGGGCAAGATGCAGATCGACTACGGCGGCATGCTGTTCGACTGCGAGTCGGGCATCCCCGTCGAGTTCCTGCGCACGGCGGTGCTCACCGAGCTGGACGACGAGAAGAAGCCCGACGGCTACGCGGGCACCGCGTACGGCATGGGCCAGATCACGGGCAAGTTCGTCGCCGTGCCCAAGTGGAGCGACGAGGACGAGTGGACCGTCGGTGCGGACGAGCTCCCGCCCAATGGCATCGGTGCCGCGGAGGAGGATGGCGTGGCGGCTTAGAAAGCCGACCGTGCCGGAGCCTTCTTTCCGCGACGAGATGGAACCAGCTTCACGGGGAAGAAGCCGCGCACGAGATTGGCCTCCAAGGCGTCTCAGGGTGGTACTCAGCCACGTTATCCGCGTCGCCGGCGCTGATGATCATGGTGGCTATCGGTGTATAGTGGTTCTGAGCCATAAGAAGAAGGAGAATTCTTTACAAATCTGGTGAAACAACCGGCTGGTTCAAATCCAGGGCAACGAGAGCACGGAGGAAGACAATTTGCATCGAGCAGGCGTTCGGTTGGACTGCACATAAACCCAGGATATGGACAGGTGCATGGCCGGGAAGGTTACTGTTTTGTAGAGGACGCAACCCGGCCCCAAGATAGGGGTAAAAATGAAATTCGTCAATTGAATAAGTGATGATCTTCGTTGGTCAAACTGAAAGGTGAATGTCGAGACGTGAACTCGGTGCGGTTGTCAAAGTCGACAGGTATCTAACCCTTCGCACTGCCTACTCAATACGACAGCTTTACCTGTGACATCCCATCGTTTTAAAGGTCAACGCTATATTCTAGGAAAATTGGTCAATAATTAGTCTGTCTTGATTCAACCAAGTCAGCTTCGAAAAAGCAAGTCTGATTTTATACAAGGCGGTATTCAATCATCCCGTGAAAGTAGATTCAAGGTGATATGGTCTATTTGAGGTATCAATTCGTCCGATTCGCTCATATTCCACATGCCACATGCCACATACAACACGCCACACACACCACCAACACATCACAGCCCGTTCTCGGCCTTGAATTTGTCCCAGCTCTCGTTGAGCGTAGAGAATACAGTCGCCGCAATCATGCGCGCCTCGACACTCGCGTCTTGCGCCAGCTGTGGAAGAGTAAAAGTCAGCAAATTATCTCTGTCTTCAGTCGGAGTCCCAGATTAGCAGGCGGGGAGCGCCTGTTGCTAACTCACCTTGTCAGGGTGCGTCTTGGCGATAGCCTTCATGTACACGACCTTGACGCGGTTGGCCATGACGAGCTCGTGCAGCCCGACCTTCTTCCACCCGCTGCCCTCCCACAGCACCTGGTCCAGGCTCGCCAGCAGCGCCCGCAGGTTCTCCCTCTTGCCGTCGCGCCACGCGGCGATGCGCGCGTCCACCTGGTCCGACAGCGCAAACTTCTCCGCGTCGGCAGCCTCGGCGGCCTTGTTGGACTCCTGCAGCCGGGTGACGGCCTCCGAGTCCCTGGCTGGTGCCGTGGGTCGCGGTCGCGGTGGTGCTCGGGAGGCTGCTGGCTTCGCGGGCTTGGACGCGGGCTTCGGTTTCGGTGCCAGAGCCTTTTGGCACCTCTGGCGTCCAGCGATGGCGGTGGGGCCGCCCACGCCGCTCTCGACGCAGCTTTGCCAGACGCCACCGGCGTCGGCCCACCTTTCCATCTGCTCTAGGGCCTCGGCCTTGCGGGTGAGGGCCTTTCCGTAGAGGTCCTTCATGTCTCGCTTGTCACCTGTTTCGTCTTGGAGGGGCACGTTCTCGCCCTCGCCCTTGCCAGGGCCAATGAGTTCAAGGGCTGCATCGGCATCACTAACGGCCTGTCTCGGCTCGCCAGTCTTGAGGGCAGTCAAGGCGCGGTTGCAGAGAATCACGATCGCCAACGGGTGAGTCTGCGGGATTGCGGAGAGAGATGATGAGTATGATGCGTGAGCTGCTGCATAATCTCCCCTCTTGAAGTGGGCGGTACCATCACTGCGGTGGCGCGTAGACAATTGGAGTGCTGAAGCGTCCAGATGAGGGATTTGGCGAGCAGGTTTTGGAGTTGGTGCCTTTCGTGGAGGCTGCGAGACAGCTGCAGGTTTAGGTGAGGGCTGCTGGGGCCGAGTAGGCAGGTTCCGTGACGTAGCTTGTGAACTGAACAGATCAGGCTCTTCTGTGAATGGTTTGGGCTCCGTGGGCGGCTGAGGTGTTGTCTTCTTCCTTCTTGCTGGGCTGACATAGGCCTGTGAACCTTGCTCTTCGATGGCCTGTTTGTTGAGTCGGCTCTTTGGGTCGGCAAAAGATGGCTGCTGGTTTTGCTGCCACCTTGGGGCAGGCGTACTCCTGGACGAGCTCGCCGACAATGCCGGCGACTGATCCCGAGACGCATTCCGGTGAGGCTCTGGCCGGGACGGCTGAGCGGGTCTGCGGGATTGCCTTTCCGGTCGCGCGCCCGAATCGAGCATCATTGCTTCGTCGGTGACATCCACTGGTCGATCTCGTCCGCCTCTCTCCGCCGACATATCCTGCTGCGCCGACCTCATCCACTTGGGTTGGCTGGGATCAGCAGGGCCTTCCTGGAATTCGGCCATAGCTTTCTGAACCTTCTTCTGCCCAACACTCCAAAACTTGTTTGCGCTTTTTAGCAGGTTACTACCGACTGCAGCAGCCGTCTTTGCGAGATCCGCATCTGCGGTGGCCGGAGATCGATTGTCCCGCCGGCTGGGCCTCTCCTCGCTCGCCCAAGCGGGGCTCCCGTTCCGAGCGCGACTTGAAGACCTATCATCACTGCTACCCGCCGGGGCACCTCTCTGACTTTTCTCTTTGGCCTTCTGGTGAGCATCGTTGAGCAGGAAACTAACAGCTGCTTGCACGTTTAAACCCTGGCCGCTCTCCGTCAAGCCTCTCGCAGCATCCTCAGGAGAGAAACCCATTTCCATGATCTGAGCGATTGCCTTGTCGAATGGGTCGTTCCCTTGTGGCCGTCCTTGTGGCCTTTCTTGGCGCCTCGGTGGCTCGTCGTCGCTGGAACTTGAATCGGAGTCCTCTATGGGTTTCCCTGGCTCTGGTTCCTGTTTCGCTGGTATTTTTTGCCTTTGGGCTTCCTGCTTCCGGCGCACTTCGTCGACCGGCCTCCCAAGGTCCCCAAGCAAATCATCCAGTTCGTCGTCGTTTCCACCTGGAGCGGGGGCAGGGGCGGGAGAAGTAGAAGCTGCTGGTGTAGGCTTGGCTTGAAGCTGGTTCAGCCCGAATGGATCGTCATCGTCGATAGCGAGGCTCCCATTGTTGCCGTTGGATGTCGGCGCGGGCTGGCTCCATGCACTCGGACTGCTTAGATCAAGAGCCGGCGTTGATTTGCCCGATGCAGGAGGGGGGTAGTGGCTGGCATTGTCGACTTTCGTATCTTTGTTGAACGCAGCGAAGAGATCATCGTCGGACCCTGGTGGTGCCTTCTGTGCGGAAGCATTGACCCCGGGCGCGTGCAACGCTGGTGAGGCTGTTCGCGACACGGCCCCTGACGACGAACCCTGGCCCAGGGCGTCCCAGAACTGGCCGTCGCCGTAAGCAGCGCTCTGCTGCTGCTTCCTCTCCTGTAGCTTCTTCAATTTCTCTGCCTCAAGTTGCTTCTGGCGCTCGGCAAGGCTTAGTTTCGCGGTGCTCTTGGCGGAGCTCGTGGCCATCAGGTTGCTGAAGGCGTCGTGGGCGGGCTTGGTCGGGGCCGGGGCTTTGGAGCCAGCGGCGGAAAGTTGGCCAGAGGCATGAGTGGACAGAGGAGTATTTCGGCCGGAGTTGACGGGAGACGGGGTGGGCTGGAGGGAGGGGAAGGACGCGAATGCGCTCGAGGAGTTCATGGGCGGCTTTTTCTGGTTGGACGTGGACGAGGTCGAGGTGGACCAGTCCATGCCGGCAAGATCGTCCATCTTGTGAGATTGTGGATGGCGGGGGAGGGAAGTCTAGGGGATCTTGTTGATTCTGTAACCTCTGAACATGTCATATATCGCGGAAGGTGAGCTGTGATGCACACATTAAGGAGTGGCACGCGGATATCTTGGGAATCAACGGGGAAGTTTGAAGGATGCAGTTAAATGACCGTCTGCGATACCAGCGTGTGGTGTGTATGGACCGGCTGGGCCACGTTAGGAAACGGGCCACACAGCCTAAGGTACCACAGTAGCTCTCCCCTTGATGTGGCTCGTGCTGCATTACATAACGGGCGCAATACGGTGGGTACCAGTGTACATGAAAACGGTGGCACAGGCGAGAAAAACAGAGTACATATACGAGCCAGTTCTGTCAATGACAAAAAGATCTCAGTTACACCACATGGACATTGCCGATGTCCAATGATAATTTCAGCCCTCGGTGTGGCTGCTTTCTCTGCTCGTGGTCAGCACGAGATTCGCTGAGGTTGTGGCGTTCTCAGTAGGCAATAATGGAATGATCTGAGGCGCCGGGGCGCTCGCCATGAACGTGAGTTCCGTGGCAAGCCTGTTCTTGAACAAAAAGACACAGTTTTCTCCAGAATCGCATCGATACTGATGAGTCCAGCTATCTTTCTGCTGGCTGCTTATACAGCTACTGAGAGATAGATCTACGGTAGAGAGCGTCAAGCCCAGTGTCCCTGGTCTACCTTTCAGCTCTCACGAAAAAGGGCCAAAGCACAGAGTAGTAAGCAGGGACTACCAAACAAGCTAGAGATATAAGCGTGCAGACTATCGACACTTTGGGACAGATTGACTAGAAGAGTGCGCCCACCACCCTTGCTCGCATCTAAACTGTCAGAACTGTCACATTCCACCAGTTCCATCAGCCCATTCTCCAGGGACCGTCGGGCCCCACCCCTGATTAATCCCGCCATTCTAAGCTGGATGAGATGATCCACCTGGGCATGTCAGCCCTGTAGCCCAGCCCCCTGTTCAACTGCCTTGACGGGGCCCAAGATGTTTCCAAGGTTTCCATCCAGTGGGGTTTTCGGGACTCAGGCCCTCTGATTGCAGCCCTCTGCTTGCAAGGTTGGGGGCGTTGGGAGCTCTGGGGTACCCGCCCCCTGCCGTCCCCAGCGAGAGGGACTAATTTAAGAAGGTTCCCGGGACATGCAGTCACAACCTCTGCGTCACAGCTGGGAGAGCCTTACTCCTGCTCCTGCTCCACGCTCTACCCTTTTCGTTCTTTGCCCGACGACTCACGGCTCACGACACCAGCCAGACCATCAACGCCACTGCGCAACCCACGGGACCACATAAAGGATTCTTCCGATCTTCCCAAGCACATGGCACATTGATTCCTCCCATCATCCTATTCCACCGCCCCTTCTTCTCTCCCCCCACCCCTCGCAACTCCACCGTCCAATTTGCCTGGTCTCGTGCTCTCCCTGCGAGCAAAACACCCTGGGCATCACCCGACGAGAATACGATGTGTCGCTTTCTGGTAAGCACTTCTCGCCCAGCCTGCCGCGCTGCACAACCGCCATAAACTCCGCCGGCCCAGACTGACAAGCCACTCCGCCAATCCAACAGGTCTACAAGGGAAGTGACGAGATACTGCTCTCCAAGCTTATCCTCGAACCCTGCCACTCCATCCTCAGACAAAGCTTCGACTCTCGCCTTCGACTAGTATGTGCCCGCGATATTTGTCCTACCTGGCAACCCGACTCGCTTCCCGACTCACTTCTTTGTTTCCCTTCTCCAAGCACGCCATCGCACCCGAACCCCTTTCCTAACCCTCTGTTCACCGTCTTCAACCGCAGCTCTCGGCTGCGCGTGTCACATTAGCTCACATCTTTGGCGTAGGACACGAGGCGCGGAGCAAACAATGCCGATGGCTTCGGCATAGGCTACTACACGAGCCCCAAGCTGGGCGCCGAGCCCTGCATCTTCACCTCGACCACACCCGCCTGGAACGACCCCAACCTGCAGCGGATCGCCTCCAAAACCGCTTCAAACCTCATCTTCGCCCATGTGCGAGCCACCACCGAGGGCTCCACCTCCCCGGACAACTGCCATCCCTTCGAACATGGCAGCCTCATGTGGATGCACAATGGTGGGCTCGGAGGCTGGAAGCACATCAAGCGCAGGCTGGCTGGACGCCTCGCCGACAAGTGGTACCTAGGTGTCAGGGGAGGTACCGACAGCGAATGGGCCTTCGCCCTCTTCCTCGACACGCTCGAGCGCATGGGTGTCGACCCCAGTTCCTCTCCAAAGAAGGGCTTCGGCCCCATGGTATTGAGGAAGGCCATGTTGAAAACCATCGCGCAGATCAACGACCTGATCGACCAGATACCCGAAAGCACTTTGCACAGCGAGAACATCGACACGCGAAGCTTGCTCAACTTCTGCGTGTCCGACGGCCACAGCATCATCTGCACCAGATACATTAACAGCTCCACGGACGAGGCAGCCAGTCTGTATTATTCATCGGGCTCCCAGTGGGAGACAAGACAGCATGATGACAACGAGAATTACCAAATGAAGAGACGCGATAAGGGCGCCGATGTGGTTCTCGTCTCTAGTGAGCCTCTGACGTTTGAGAGAGGTCAGCCAGAGCCCATCCGCAATTTGATGCTGGGAATTGATTCACTGACCGTGTTGCAGAAAACTGGATCAACGTTCCCACCAACTCTATTTTGACCATCCATGACCAGACCGCTTTCGTTCAACCAATAATAGACCAATTCCATCATAAAGACCCCTGGCATCGTCGTTCGGCCGGCTTCGTGCAAAGCAAAGGTCTCGCCGCGAACGAAAAGACACCCACGCCTCTGGGTATGCCCAACCCGGCCGTGGCCGCCCCCGAGGGCAACCTGCAGGCGGAGATGTTTCACAAAAGGGCCAACCTGGGACCAACGATACCGTTCAGCCTAATGAGATCCATCACACCTCAGCTATCGAGGACAACGACTTCCGAGGCACCCAACAGCGTTGTCACGGCATCGCCTCGTCCCTCTTTGTCAACCGTGGATACTAGCAAAAGCACAGATTACAGAACAGTGACCGGGCCACCGGTGAGCAGACAGGCATCTAACTCAAATCCACCGGCGCTGGGCAATATCAAGAAGAAGAGAATGTCGCTCAGCAACCTTGACCAGCTTCAAGGCCCGTCTCCGTCTACCGAAACCGAGCCGCCGACCCCGATGAGCCCGGTAGACAGGACATCCTATGGGGACCCCAATAAAATTGCGCAATACTTTCCAGAGCTTACCCTTTCGCCTTGATTCCCGGACGCTGGCTTCCGTGTCCGTGTATTCTCATTCTTCTTTATTTCTTACCCAAGGGCTAAAACCAAGGTTAGACTGGTTTGTACAAATTGAGACAAAAATCGCGAGCTCGTTCCTTTTCGGATCAAGTAAGGCGTTCTGGAGTGTACCAAAGCATTGTGAGGGAGGGCAAGCACGAGGTTGCATTTAGGGTTGTACAATTGCACATAGACGGTAGTCCAGTACTCCAAATTTATAGAAGACTACTTTCAATGTTGGGTTAGGAAGGCATATATACTCTCATAGCGGTGGTCAGAGATGGCTTCAACCTTGATTGCTGTGCCCTCGATAGACCGGCTTAGTGTCAAGCTTGACAGTGCCAGTAAAAATGGGCACGGCCTGACGCTAGTACTTTTGCTGCAAAATAGTGGCTTCAGACACAACACTGGTTTACAGAAGATTAAATAGTCACTCTCTAAAGCCTTGCATAGCGAAATTGACTGCAATTGCCTAAAACATATATTGTCCATTATCCCATTGGGACAACCGTTGTCGTTCTGGCCAAGCAGAGGAACTCAAAGAATACAAATAGCCTATGTACACTCCTATTCGCACCCAGGAAGATCAAGACCTGTCCTTTTTTATTCCAAATTATGCGACGCCTACCAATATCAGAAGAATGTTCTGTGTAGGACAATTACAAAGGAAAGTGAGAGAAAGTCTGTGAAAGCCTGAGCCAAATTTGTTACAAACACCTTTCAGTGTGTAGCG
The DNA here is from genome assembly GCA_013435955.1 of Diaporthe sp. HANT25. Taxonomy (NCBI): domain Eukaryota; kingdom Fungi; phylum Ascomycota; class Sordariomycetes; order Diaporthales; family Diaporthaceae; genus Diaporthe; species Diaporthe sp. HANT25. The sequence goes on along the minus strand of JACBFG010000011.1, from coordinate 3,999,750 downwards.
TGTATGGCTCAAAATCTGAGGCGGCGTGCCCATCGGGCCGTGAGACGGAAGTTCGGGAGTCGGGAGACGTTAAGATAAGCGGATCTAAGCGGAGGTCCGCCCGGGCGCTAGCCTCCGATGATCGCCGGCTCTAATTCCCCAGCTGCCGTCTTCTCTCGGTTGCCTGTCTTTTGTGCCTCAAAACCTGGTATCTTTCATCACAGGAATTCGGAGCCACTGCCACTTGAAGCCCGGGGCCTCACCTGACCGAAAGGGGGGAATCAGCAGCTGGATGGGACTGAACAGAAAGGGTTATTCGTGAGTGCCATTCTGACGTAAGACAGCCACTTTTCACAACTGAGAACTCACGCTCAGGCAAGACGTGCTGTGCGCCACAACGCCACTCAGCCAGCCATGGCGGAGTCCTTGAAACGAACGGAATACTACCACGGCAAAGACAACGTCCTGCAGAATGTCGCCGTCTGGGAGTTCCCGGAAGACAAGGCCACGGCGCCCGCTCCGGGGACAACCAAATACTGGCTCGTGTGAGTCAGCTCCTCAATGAACAACTCAGTCCCAGCACGGCAAGACTTACACTGCACCGGTCCAAAATAAAGATTCATTCACGGCGGCGCCTGGCGCGACCCGAGGAGCACCTTCAGCGAGGCCGAGCCGACCATCAACGCCCTGCTAGACCCGGCCTCGCAGTGGCACCTGCCCGACGCGCCCTCCCTCGTCGCCGGGTTCGCCTCCCTCAACTACCGCCTCTCGCCTCATCCGTCCTTCGCCCAGGACGCTACCACGACGCCCCCGTTTGCGGCGCGCCTCGCCCGCCACCCGGACCACCTGGACGACGTGGTCTCCGGGCTGCGGTTCCTCCAGGAGCGGCTCGGCCTCGGAAGCGACTACGTGCTGTTCGGACACTCGGCCGGCGCGACCCTGGCGTACCAGGCGCTGTTGAATCCTGCTGCGGCCGAAGTCGCCCTCCCGGCCGCGGTGGTGGGGTTCGAGGGCATCTATGACCTGGTCGGGCTCGACGGGCGCATGGGCGGCGGGTACGCAAGCTTCATCGAGGGGGCGTTCGGGAAGGAACGGACCGCCTGGCGGGAAGCGAGCCCTGCGACGGCCCGGGGGAGTTTTGGGGCGTGGGTGGGGCTGGGAGGGCCCCGGCTGGCCGTGCTGGCGCACTCGGCGGATGACGAGCTGGTGGACATGCCCGAGGTCGAGACCATGGAGAAGAGGCTGAGGGGGGATGGTGTGCGGGACCTGCTGGTGTTTCGGGACTTGAAGGGTGGCCATTTTGATGTGTTGAATGATGGGAGCTTCGCGAGGGTGTTGGTAAAGACTCTGGAGGAGTTGGGGAGGCTGAAAGTCTAGAGAAGGCCGTTTCACATGTGTTACTCCAGAATACTCACTCACCCTGCGTCATCTCTTCGTTGGCGTAATCGAACACCGATTACGGCTGCCAGCCTCTCGCTTGGATAGATCTGTATCACGTCACGCCCCTCATTCCCCCCCGGGAGAATCGTGAAGGTCTCGGGCAGCAGCCATGTCAGGTCCGTGGACCAAGTCTCAGCTGAGTGGGATAAGCTCTTAGAAAGCAGCAATGTATCCATCAAAACTTCCTCGATCACTGTATCAACACCATTGAACGTATTTCTCCCAATGGCAGCCTCGTACCGTGCAATCCTTCGACCAGTGGCTTGCCGTACTACCAGAGATACTTTGATTATGATTTCAACGCCATAAACATTGACCAAGGTGCCTGGAGTTCTATACTCAAGATCAAATCCTCTATTCCACCCGACACTGGACGTTCTTGCCCATCGTACCACGCAATATAGGTGAAGACTGTCACTCGATCATCCCTCTAATAAGAAAATGGGCCTTTTCGTGGTGAAACAGCTCAGTACCCTCGCCCCATCACCTCACGAATATGCACTAAAACGGTAACTTCCTCTCAAACCCTTTCGATTTTAAAATCTGATTACTCAGGAATCTTTTCACTTCCTAGAAAGACCCTTTTGTTTCATCTAAAATGAACTCTCCCTGACATGATTTGGAAAACAATTAAAAAAGTTATGAATCCATCTTAATATTTTTTTCGTAGAGTTACTAATAGAAGCTTATCCTTCCAGGGCATACCACTAGAGAAACAGGAGAGGAACTCTTTACGAGCTAGTTCTCATGCTAATGTGCAAGCTTGAAAACTGAAATACAAGGCCTAGTTTGCTTTTAAAGAACAGACCCCTTGTGAAGATCAGACATACTAATTACTAATAAAGGCTCTCTGAGAGAAGAGTAGGCCTCCTCCTGCATTCGTCAGGAGACGGGGAATCAAAAAAGTAACCACGTTCTTCTACCTATGCTGCGCGACACGTAATTAAGACTATTTAAATACGCATCTCCAAAATTCATCGGCCTTGTGTGTATCATCAAGAATAACTATGTAAACTCAATCTTTCCACGCCCTGATGGCAACATGTAACCAGTGAGCCCGGGTGCACGCATGTGAGGCGGTCGGCTCGTATCCAACGTGTTGCACAAAATAGCCATATCCATGGACATGCCGTCACAAAAGTGGAAAAGTTTAAGGCTACAGATGTTTTAAGAGCAAGCACCGCATATGTTGTCAAAAGGTTTGAATAATCACACATGCGTCACACATGTGTTGAATCATGATACCACTGTCTGGACTCTCTTTTATAAATATGCGTGCCACTGAAGTCAGAATACATCAGAATGCAAGGGAGATAGAGCGTTCGACCCCGAGCGGGAGCGGACGAGGCCGAATACCTGGGGACATACAAAACCTCAGGGACGACAAGGTCGAACCAGTTTGAGAGCTCGTCGCCCCCGAGAGCGTCGAATAATCACGGACGGCAGCTACCTATCAGCGAAAGGTAGATGAAGGGCGCCACGTGTACGTAGAAAGAACAGGAGACCATGCAGTGTGAAACGAGCACCGGGCATCTCCGTGCCTGAGTAGTGCTCAAGATAACACGATCCCTCTCCCGGTGTCACCCGCGTCCTAAGCTGTCAGCACAAAAAGTATATTCTTAGCGCATGTGACTATGTACTGGAGGAAGACCTGGCTACATTTGACAGCTTGACCGGGATGCGGCGGCTTTGGAACTCTGCGTAGTATTGAGAGTACGGACACATCTCCTATGCTGAGCGATTGTGCGCGACTGCGACGTCGGGGGAGGAGTGGCCGACCGGTGTCACCGCATGCCTATTCCGTCAGACGAGATTTCGCATGCGGCCGGCCATGGGACATCTCGGCCGCAGGCTGGGATGGGATGGAAAGTCGGGACGGCGCCCACGATGATTCGAGGAGAGAAAAGCAGCCCTATGGTTTGCAGACTATACAGAATGGTACTCGCCCGACAAAGCTGAACCCTTTATGATCTACCGGCGCCGTCCCAAAGAAACAAGGGAGAAGAGAGACATGGATGCGAGATCGAAAACACGTACAGTAGTCTACATCGATACAACATCACCAAGGTTACATCATTCCACACTCTGCATTGCCGGGCCGCTGATGTACTTCGCATGACATGTGGGGTAAAACAGGAACCCTCACCCTTCCCCCTCCCCCTCCAAGCAGCAAGCAACCAACAACGCCTTTCCCTCCCCGCCAAGCCCGCACGCAAGCCAGGGCGGGCGGGCGCCCCAGCGCCTTTTCCCCAAAACATAAACCGAGCCATTTTAAACTTTTGCGGTCTAGCCCAGAAGAGGCAGCACGAGCAGGGATCCTAATTGGTCTTGGCACATGCACCATCCCCCACTTTCAACCCCACCATGCCCTCTTTCCCTCTTTCGTTTTTTTGCTTTGCGTCGCCTGCGGCAGGTGCCGTTCGATTCCCGCGCGCAGGGATGGTAGGACCTGCTGCTATTAATGGAGCCCTTGGAGGGGGGAGGAGGGTTTGTTAGTCATCACCAGCCGGGCTCATCATCCCCAGGCAAAGCACGCAGAGGAGAAAAGAATGGCAACGCGGCCACCGTTGGGCGGGGATCGGCACCACACATGCCATATTGTATGTGCATACATACATGCAACGGCTCGGCTCTTTCTCTGGCTTATAAGAGGTCAGGCCATATGCCCAGGGACTACATCACATCCAGTCGTTTACCCTATTTTGCCCATCGCGTCGAGGGAGCGCAGGTGGTATGATCAATCCTACCGAAGGCACAAGAGAACTCCCAAAACCAATCTTCAGGCCCCCAGGTCCTGATCCTTTATTAACTTACCTCATACCACACAAGAGATCCCGGGGTGGTGAGTAGGGATCTGAGAGCGCAGAGGCCGACAGGGGGCTGACGCAAAACGCTTGGAAACGGCCGGGGGAGGGGGTCTGCGAATAACACCATGTCAACGTCGCAGACAGACGAGGATCGCATGCTCTTGCGGCGGTGAGGGCAACTGCGCAATGCGCCCGAAACCAACCATCTAGCGAGAGACATTTGAACCAACAACGCCTAGAGAAAGTGTTCTAGATAGGTGAAAAGTCAAGGGCAATCAGATATTGTCACGCGCGAAGTAGCCACAGTGATTTGAATTGTGATTCCGTATTTGCTCCGGCTAGAGTGCTCGACTTCCCTGGGGGTAAGCTCACAGTTTGGTGATAGAGTATTGTTTGTGGTTTCAATTCGCCGACATATTGCGCGCCGTCAGTCCAAAAAGGAGATAGAAAGCCAGAAAACAAAAACAAAAAAAGACAAATAAGCCAGTTTGACGCAACGATGCCCGCCCCCCCAAGATAAGGAAAGGTTTGCAAAGGAAAAAGGGAACTCCAAAGGAAAATGTCCCCGACTCTGATCAAGGTCGATTGATTTGACCGCAGAGCGCTGAAAGCAGTTTTCTCCGTTCCGACAAGGCCAGCAACAGCAGCAGCAGCAGCAGCCAGAAGCCAGAAGCCACCAAGGGCAGGCTCTGTCGCTTGACCGCCACCAGCCAGAGGCTGCCAACACACCGCCCATGGCCCGAGCATTGCCATCACAGCGCTCGCTTCTCCACTTCAATTTTGGCAGATCCACTTTCCCGAACCCCTGGAACATCTTCATCCTCGAATCTCCAGCTGCGCCCCGGACGGCCCGGGGGTCCAGCCAAAAGCTTCTGGAAGCCTCGCCGATTTTGGTCAGGTAAAAGATGACTGTGTGGTAGCAGCATTGTGTAAAAGCCAGCCCCCACCCCTACACTCTGACCGAGCCCAAACCAAGACAGAAAAAGGAAAAGGAATAGGAAACGGAAAATAGCACAAATGCACGCACGCCATATCGACAAGACAGGAACCCTCGATGAAAACAAGTTGCCGACAACGCCTGAATCCCGCCGGGTATAGTAAAGGAGTGTGATGACGGCAGCTGTTGAAGCCGTCAAGTTGTTCGCTGAGCGCTGTATGCTTAGGAAGCCTCTAGCCGCAAGGCCCGAGACAATAGACACGATAGATCCGTACAAGCACTTTTCAGTACTACCTCTTTGGTTGTGTGCTCCTCCCCCCTCTTGCCATTCGTCAAAGAAACCGTATACACGGTTTGGAGGTGCCGTCGCCAGTAATGCTGTGAGAGCGGAGCTCTGTATCACTGCGTTTCCCTAGGTCGCCCATGGTGTATGTAACAAAAGCGAGAGCCCAAGAGGGCTCAACAGTCGCGTGGCAGTATGTAGGAGAAGAGCGGACGCCAGCAGCCTGGCTACCTCTTCCGCTTCTTATTCTTGTCCGCAGAGCTAACGGCTGTCATTGCAACCATAGCTGTGGCGATTGGCGCGGCAGGAAGCAAGGGATTAGCAGGTGCCGGCATCTCCTCCTTGGTCCCAACGACGGGCACGCCCATGTGTCGACCATAGCGACCTTTCCGGCCGTTGCCCTCGTCTTCGCTAATGCACAGCTCGGCTGGGATCCCAGCATCGCGGCATCTGCCACAAGGCCGCTGTCTGTCGCACCCCTTCTTGCTCTTCCGGCAGCGTTGGCAGCGCGGCTTCGTAGAGAGATCGGGGTGGTCTTCATCACCCTGGACGCTGCTGGTAGCACCTGGGTTGGACACAATGGATGGCTTGCGGGATGCGGGTAGGGAGGTAGGAGACATGGGGCCGTTGGGGATGATGGCGCCCGATTTTTTGGCCTTGACGCCGGTAGCAGGCTTGGTGGACTTGCTTGCCTTCGCGGTCTTCGGCTTCACATTGGTGGACTGAGCCCGAGGCTTCTGGCCGTTCGGTACCTTTGGCGCCTTCAGCTTAGGGGCACTCATTGTGCCCTCTCCGCCGTCGGAATAGACATCCTCGTCTTCGCTCGGCTCGAATTCGGCGTTGGCAGGGCTGAAATGGGTTTCGGTGGTGGGATAGATCTTCTTGCTAGCACCAACCACATCGAGTTTCTGCTTTCGCACGGGCTGCTTCTCGCCATCGCTCTCGCTGTCACCATCGCTAGTGGCGCCAGTAGAGGAAGCTGCGTCCGCATTGCGGCTAAATGTATCGTCAAGTGTGGAGGCCGAAGTACGACCATGAGAGATGTTGGAGATATCGCCGAGGCGCATCAATTGGATGGCCACGTCCTTGTCCTCTTCCGACATGCAACTACCGACAGTAGGATCTGGCGTCGGCAAGATGCCCATGTTCGGGCCGATGCCCAGAGCATTAGAGTAGCCAATTGTGCTCCTAGCACGGCGAGTATCGGTGACGGGAGTGGCATACATGCCAACACCATTGTAGCCGGGGGTATAACTTTGCGGTGATTGCAACAATCGAGGGTTGGTAAAAGGATTCTGACCAGGTTGTACGAACGGAAGGGTCGCACGGTTGTGCTCAATGCGGCGAGCTGGGGAGACTGAAGGGTTGGATAGGGCAGCAGGCATCTGAGGAGGTGCGAAAAGTGGCAGCTCCTGTGGTTACTGCTGTTAGCGACCAGCTCTGAGCAAGCTTCGACAGCATCGAAATCGCAAGCGATATACTTACAGAGCTCTCAAACTTGGCTCGCTTGCGACGGCCGCCTTCGACGATATTGTCGAGGCTGATCTCGGTGCTGCCGATCTGCTCCTTGGACTTGCCCGAAGAAGAGCCCGGGGCGTTGTCGCCGCTGCTGTAGCCGTTCATGCTATCACTGTGTGCGTCGTTGTGTGTCTGCGACCCAGGGCCCCGGCTCCTGTTGGAACGGGGGCGGGCATGCCTACCATTAGTGCTGGTAGAAGCACTCCGTCGTTCATGGACGTTGGTCGGTGACACGCTGCGCCGCCTGGAGGACCTGGAGCCAGGCCGTGACGCATGGTGTGACTGTTGCTGGGGGCCTTGGACGGCGAGTCCATCTTGAGTGTAGAAAGACTGGGCGCCTGGCTGGCTCGGTTGAGCGGCGTGTGGGCCAGGAGTGGGAGGACCATCGCGGACTCGCACATAGACGACCGAGTTGTGGCGGAAGTTTTCATACCTTCCGATGATGGTGTTTCCGTGCTCATCCTCGAAGCTGACGCCGGGACAGCTTGTTGCGCTCGGGTAGAGACCATAGAAGTTCTTGACGGTGGTGATGATGGACTCAGTTGTGTCGTGAGGGTAGATCTGTACCCTCATGGGTAATCGCGCCCGGTACTGGGTAGAGTCGGTGACCAATTCGAACTTGACCGACCGGGGGACGGCGGGCGTGTGGTACTGGGGCTGTGTGAACTCCATGACTCTGTCCTCACGGCTCATTGAGGCGAGAATATGGGCTTCAGTAGGGGTAGGAGGGGAGTGATGTTGGATGGGATATGCTGTGGCCAGCGAGCTGACATGTGCCCTTGGGGAGATGTCCGACACGGGAGATTGGGACGACATCAGACTCGGTGGTGCCATTCCTAGCGAAATGACTACCCTTCGAGAATGACTGTTCCAAAAGACGGGATTTCCTGTCTTTTGTCCCTCCTCTTGATTTCCTCTGGACTGATATATGTATTTACTGTTTTCCTGGGTTTGTGTGGATGGAAGCTGTGTGCCCACAGTCTGTCCAAGGTGCTGGGGCGGTCAACCCGCGGTTCTCGGCGTTGAAGGGGGGGAGGCGACCGAGTCGGAAGATGTGAGCAGGGTGGGAGTGTCGTGCGTCGTCGAATCTGGAAAATCGGGGAGCAATTAGCTCTGGATAGCAAATGCGAGCAATAGAATGCAATAGATGCCAGGCAGTGCTCTCTGTGTCGGGCGAACGCAGCTCACGGATTGCTCAGGAGCGGTCGCTGGGAGCCAGAGCGGCGACCGAGTTGGCAGTGGGATTCTTGGGAGCGGAGGGCAGGGAAAGGAACAAATAATTGTCGGAATCCTCGATCGCATGGACCAAGAGAGCAGATTTGACTTACCAGTCGAGGATGGGGAGGTTGTTGCTGGGCCTGAAAGACCTTTGAAACTCGGGACTCGTCTGTTCCCTCTGAGGCGGAGGCGGCAGTCTGCGACGAGATGGCATCAGACCCGTTCGATCTTGGGATGGGGAGAAATGAGCAAGTAGGGAAGGGGTGAGGATGCTCCCAATGCCTCGAGTGATGGGTGGAAATGGCTTACCAGGTGATTCTGGCGTTGTTTGATGGGTGTGGGTGAAGAGTCCGGAGGGTTAGGAGGGAAAGAGGAGAAGTTCGCAGCGAAGAGGATGGATGGGTTTGTCGAGACGGCCTCAATAGGCGAATAGCGCAGAAGCCCGCTTGCCCGCTGCGGGTCACCTCACAAGCCAGACACTGACACTTCACTCGACGTTAACATAACACACGCACGCACACAAGACAACACAGTACAGTACAGACAGCACCACCTTTTTTCTCTCTTTGCTTTGCAGTCGCAGCCCAGATGCGACCCGGTTTCTGTCGTCTGCCTGGCTAAATACTCAGGTCTGTTGCTGCCGCCCAGATTGGCGCATTTCCCGGCGACTACGTCTGTCGGTTCTTCCTGTCTGTCTCTCTCTCTCTGGGTATTTCTCGCTCTACTTGTTACGTACAGTACAGCCAGCGCTCTGCCGCTAAAACCTGCTCGACCGTCAAGGAAACGAGGTCATCCTACGTCTTGTGCGTCGCAAAGACCCGGCTCTCCCATCCGTGGGTAGCATGGCCTCTCCGCTTGCTTTTATGCGCTTCCCATGTTACGTCTCGATTCGAGACCTAGGTAGATACAGTAGACAGGCTGCTCCTCCTCAAGCGCAGTCAAGAGAGGGTTGTTTACCCCGAATCTCGACTGAAACATACGAGCGCAAACCTTCTTCCCCTCGTCCCGGCAGCCGTCCACTGTATCTGTAGTAGGCTAGACTACGGCTTCCTCCTCGGTCTGCGTCCTGCGAGCCACACCTGCGCCGTGAATCGTTGTGCGCCCGACACGCCAAGCTGCAATGGCAGACTATGTTTGATCTTGTCGCAGCGGCACAATGTGAACATTCGAATAAGCGTCCCCAGCGCATTTCCTACCGAGGACCAGGCAAACGGGGGCGGCGACAGGCCCAACCCTGCCCAGCCAGCACCTAGTCGCAGGTACGGGCCCTTTCATCAGTTGTGCCTATCATCAACCACTCGAGATTGGGTGGAGTTGTGGCAACCTTGACCAAGGCATTCCAGGTCGCGCAAATTGGGGTCTGTCTCGCTCGATCCTGAATTCAACCCCGGCCGATCGGCGGGCCGCCTCTCTCTGCGAGCGACAGGACTGGAGGCAATGGGCCCGTGGGAGACCAACCCACACATCTATCTGTAACCTGCCGGCAGCCCAGCGAGGGTGCGGACGCATGCGTGGTGTAGGCACACCTGCCACTGTTTTCAAGATGATGGGAAACAAACGATCACCTGCGCATCTTGACTGGCAGGAGACCTCACGAACACCATCCATCCATGCAAGCTGCGGGCTGGAACGGCTTGGGTTGCCCTTTTCTCAGACCCCCCCTTCCCGAGGGTCTAGATCGAGTATTACTTCAAGGAGTACCTGACTTTGGAAGGTTTGAGGGCCCTTGGACATGCACATCATCTCCGACTCGAGACCCCGTCGAGCCTCCGCTTCCAAGGCTTGTGATTGCGAATTATTGTTGGGTGAGAGTAAGGCGACCCAGGGGGAGCAGTGAGCGAGAGGGTGAGTAATTGAGTAAGTAAGTGGCTCTGGCGATGTCTACAGGGTATCGCAGAACGTCTCTACCAGACCGCACGCACACACAGCGTGCTTTCTCGATGCCCACGTTCACACCGGTGCCACGCACGCTTGGCCGTCCGCCGTGCCGCTTGTTCCCTGACACTCAGTCCACTGTGCGGCCCAAACCAAAGCCTGGGCCCCGATTCCATCGAGCTGAAGAAGGATGGGGATGGGCTGGCGGCGAAACTCCCCACAGCCGGGATGTCGCTGTTGCGTTGGTGCGCAAGCTTAACTTGTCAAACCTTGCCGGCTTGGGTGACGGACAGTTGTTCAAGGGGGGTCGCACCCAATCCAACACCACAGGCCCGGGGGGCGAGCCAGGCGCATCGCTGACTTGCTCCTACAGGGCAGACTAGCGGGAGAGGGAGACAGCGCCTGCGACTATTTCTTCTGCGATCCTGTCGTTGTGCCGTACACAATTAATGCCAGTGGTCGGGCCAGACAGGTTCTCGTCACTAGGCGAGCATGGTGCAATGCGCAAGGCGGGCAGGCGAACGAACGCTGGCATCTGTTCGTTGCCCGATTGCCTGGCAGAGTGGATCACGAACCCCACTCATCCAATTGGCGCTTGCGGACCGCCAGAGACCGGTCGCCTGCCAGTCGGTTGTGAGACAGGGGCTCTTTGGCTGGTCGGATGCGCCTAAAAACAAACAGAGAGCAATCGCCAGTGCCGCCGGGATTTGAAGGGTGAAGAAGGATGGCGATCTGATAGGAAGGCCCCCAACAAGATACGGGCGCAATTTACTCATGGTGAAGGCGCACTAGAAATAGCCTATGAGTGGATGTTGAGCCGACCCGACATGGCTTGCTTGATTGCTTACAAGCCAGTCTTGGGCTGCCCCAAGCTCCCGTGCAATCTTTTGTCGCGCGGCCCGGCCATCCATCCACCCATCCATCCATCGCTCTGGGGCCACCAGGACCTGTCAGTCAAGTCAGACACATCAGTCGATGGATCGCACACCAGTCACATCATGTGGGCAAATGGCAGGCCAAGCGCGAGACGCACGGCACGGCAAGCACAGCAGCATGTAACGGAAGGGCGATTGTGCGCGAACCGGATCGGGCCAAGAGTGCGTGGTCAGGTACCCGTGGGATAACACTGTCTCTTAATGACTCCGGGGCTGACTGGAGAGGCAATGCAATCTGAGCGCCGCGACCGCCGAGAGGCATTTACTCATTTTAGCACCTAGGGAGCTGATGCTCTATGGGTGCGCCGGTCGGGTTTCAGGTGCTAGCTTTGGAATCAGACCATTCAATTCGTCGCGCGGCGACTGGGTCGACCACTTTGCGAAAGCACACAATCCCAGAGAGGAAGAGAGAAAGAGACAGAAGGGAGCAACCCATACACTCTCTACTATTCTTGGTGGGTGTGTGCGACTGTAGCTGATGCAAGGTCAAGCTTCCGAGTGAGTGGTGCGGGCGTGGTCTTGTGATTCGTTGAATCAGAGTTCGTCGTCTCATGTCGCTCCATGATGCGAACCTGACCTCGGACAGCCGATGAGACGTATTTTCGCCAGCGCAACTGACGGGACTCGATGTGCGCATGAACGAGAGGGCGGAGGGTCTCAGGCAGGTAGTATCGAGCTGAGGGGCGGATTTACCGTCATTGGAGCAGCTTTGCTATGAGGGGGACTGGGTGATCGCCTTTCGCACCTTGATGTCCGGGTAGTGGGAATCCGTCATTGAGGAGACTGACCGAGGGTTTGACCAAGCAAGCTGCCCGATCCGAGCTGCCGGAGATGATTGCGACTCGGGCGAGGGTCGCCATTCAACCATTAGTGGCTGGGCTTGGGAATGCGATCTCTAGGATCTCTCAACCTCAACCACATGTTAAGCCAGTCTGCCAGTGATGATGGATGGTGGTTGGTGTCTGGAGATCTTGATACGGACCGCCACACCATATGCAGCGCTACTGCGACGCCCAGGCTTCTCAGCGTGCCATCGACAGCGCAGCTATACTCCAGCCAGCCAGTCCACTATGTGAATAGACTAGAGCAATAAGGGCCATGCTAGCTGACCCATGGCCCAAAGACCGCAGAACTACCAATTAAGGGAGAAAGGCTATCTGGGCGTGAGCAAGCGGCCAGACATGACGGGCATTCGGTGTCCTCGTAATAACCTTGCGGGTGGCCCACGCAAAGACAACAAGCCGACCCCTCGTCCCCATCTAAAAGCGACAGCGTCGATGCTGCCACGGATGCCATGGGTGGAGATGGGTCGCATGCGCAATGCAAGACAAGTGCCGTAGCGCACAGTAGCTGAGTCGCAGCAGGCCCCCGGGAGCCCAGGACTCGTAATTCCCAGGCTCCCCGAGGGCCTTGACGATGGGGGACCACGATTGCGCGACGCATCAGACAACTCTCATCCGCTATGGAGCCACGGGTCTCGCGGATGTCAGGGCTGGGGGACCCGCTTGCTTTGCTGTGCTGTTTGGCCCTGCGGCCGCCGGGGTGAAGGGGGCAGATGGGGGGCAAAGACGAGGAGGGGGATGATGGAGAGCTGAGCCGTTTTCAGTCATGCTGACCCCTCCCCTGCTGAGCGCTTTTGCGACGGTCGGTCGCATCCAGCGCTTCGCAACCTCGGAGCGTCGATGCGTCGGGGCCTCAGATACAAGAAGAGGAGGCAATACCACGTAGGCAAATAACTCTCATGCCTTTCTTGGTCATCCTGATTTGAATGAGACGAGTTCTTTCGTAGTTTTACGGTGTGCCTATGCGTCGGTTCCGCGACATGTTTTGATCGCAATAATCGCAATGAGCGCAGATGAATTATCGCTAATGAATTGAATGGCATGATCACGAGGGACCCTCGAAGGGGCAATCTTCAGTGGTGGCGGCAAACAGAGCATGAGTCCCGCTTTGGCTTGGGTGGCCTGGGTGGTCGTCGTCACCCGGGTGTGGGCAATTTGATGAGGGCAGACTGGCCGAGAGAGGGGCTCGCAGCAGTGGGGCCTGGACGGTCGCACCCATCATTCTCGATTGAACGCACCGGCTGTCAGGACTTGGAGACTCGCGTACCCGAGGATCCAGGGCTCAAAAACTGTTGTTGCCATCTGCAGCCAATTCGAGGACGAATGCGACTCGTAGCTGTCGGTCGCGCTGGAGGAGGATCAAAAACATTGTGCTTCAGGTGTCCCCGGGCGAGGGAATGCGACGGCGATCCTACTGGCCAGCGGCCCAGAAGGGGTCGGCCGTGAACAACCAGGCCCAGGGGCAAGCCAGCAACGGCGGCCCACCTCCAAAGCCACTGCACAGCACAAGCACCCGTTTGCGCCCAGCACCGCCCAGTCGCAAAAACCAAAACCTTGGGTGAACAATCCCCCTCTTCTCGGTGACAGAGCGATGCGCGGCACGGTTGACACCGCCAGGACTGTCGGAAACGGTGAATTACACTGTCAGATTGACTCTGGAATGCATGCGACAAGATGTCACTGGAGACGGCGAGTTTGCGACGCAGGATTAAGAGGGACCCGGGTCGGTGCACGTGATCAGGCGCAGAGCTCGCGCGGATGGCGGGACGGGTGACGCGGTGGGGGTCGACCTCGAATGGGTCACTTTTCCTGCACCACAGAGCCTCTTGTTTGAAAATAAATTCATGCATGTGATTTCCAACGGTCATGGGCTCGCAGTGATGGGATTTTTCCATATTCCCCAAGTGTTGGGCCATCTCTCATTGCACTGTCGCAGTTCGCAGCTGCTCGTTGGGTGACGCGACAAGAATTAAGCGGGCCCCACCAGCCCTCGCGCCATTGGCCGGCTCGTTGATCGGCGTTCTATCATGCCGGTCGCCGGCGCGACGACAGAACCCGGCCCGTGCACGCATCCCTGTCGAGGCATAACACGGCAGTAAACAAACACACGCCAGTCATCCATCATGGGCTAACGGGGCCCCATTCGTAAGGCTAGAGATTAAGTTGGATTGTTTGCATTGGGAATCCCGCCTGGACATGGACAGGAAACCGATCTGACGTGCGCGTGCCCGGCTCCTCCTTCTCTCA